>CACSLK010000984.1:9692559-9705257 GCA_902706635.1 Striga hermonthica
TTATGAAAAGGCGATGAAAATCTGAACTTTCTAGTTCACCGAGCAATCCTTTGAATTTTTCAACGAAATTTGGACACAACACACATATCATCAAATTATTAACACTCACCAAAAATCACAGCAAAATTCCAAGAATATGATTTTAATGATTTTTCAAAGTTCCTGCCCAGAATTTCAAATCCACGTTTGACATAGCTACCGATCTCATTTCGGCATGAAATTTTTACAGCACATAATATACCAATAGAGGACTCTACAGTTCAAATTTCAGAGCAATCGGACAAGCACATAATTTAATATGATTATTATAAGAATCAGCAGCAATACCTGATTCAACAACACATCAATGATCACATATTCATCTAAAACGTCCAAGGCCTAAATCATGAGGCCAAGGACTTCAAATGTTCCAATAATCCACAGCCCTAATCACGATTTAAGCGAAATTCACATTCGAATACAATCAACGAATAGATCACGAGATTAAGTAGCCATTTAACAATCCCTAACATGAAATTTCCCAACAAGGCTCATCACATAGCATATATATACTGAAAATAATAAAGGATTATCAGCCTTGTACCGTTCTCGGGGAAATTGTATGGAAAAAAAGGTTTGAACGGGGTCGAGGGTGTCGCGGCTCGCGGGGGAAGGGCCTGCGGGCTTCGACTGGGCGCTGGCGGGCTTCGCGGCGCTGTGACGACTCGCGCGCGTCTGCTGGCTGCTGGGAGGCTCGCGTGCGTGACGAGGGTCTCCTGCGTGGTCGCGGAGCGCTGGATGGCGACGGGAGGCGTACGAACAGATCGCAGTAGTGGTGGCGATGGCGCACGGCGACAGAGGCGATCGGAGGGAGATAAAAAAAGAGAAGGACGATGGAGAGAGGGAGATGGGAGAAAGCTGTGTGAAAAACAAAATAGAGGGGAGGGGGATTGATCTCTCCCATAAATAGAGTCTTCAAGTTATGGTAGAAATCCCAAATTGATACTTGCCAAAGTCACTCCAAAGAAAAGAAAAGGAAAGACCCCATGATCACTCCACTTACCAAAAACACAAAGAGAGAAGGGGAAAGGGGGCGACTAGGGTTCGCTGGGCGTGGCCTACGGGCGCGGTTCGCGGGGTTCGACCGGACGCCCGGTTCGACGAGATAAATTAAAATGAATAAAATAAATTAAATTAAATAAATTAAAATAGTAATTAATAATGATATAAAATCTCCATAATTTAATATTTATTAATTACACAATTAGGCACATGAATTCATTTAGGCAATTAACAAATAGCAATTAATAATAAAGGCAACAATAATGATAATAATAATAATAATGATAATAATAATAATAATGATAATAATAATAATAATAATAATAATATAAATAATCCAATTTATTCATAAACGAACGGGGCGTTACATTAATAGTGGTGGAGATAGTAGACGATTTACAAGCTTATGATAATTCTTTGACATTGAATTGATTTGAGCGATTATTTCCCTATACACTTTAGAGAGTGAGAGTATACACTTATCCGGTGAGGGTTGTGGATTGAAAGTATTGACCATGATTTTGATGAAGCATTCTTTTTTTTTTTTAAAGATTTCGGAATTTAGTATGTTATTTGCCTGATGACTATTGATGATGTGTATGATCGACTTTGAGAGTTGCGATTGTTTTTCTTTGTGTGTTGAGAGATTTTGATGCATTGATCGGGACTATCAATGGTTTAAGTTTGGGGGTTTGTTCTTGTGTGATTTTACACCATATTTATAGAGTATTTAGAGCTTCGTCATTGCATTATTGGTGTATAAATTGCATATCTATGCTTTAATTCTCTATTTGTTGGAAAGGTATTACCCATGCTTGTTTTGTAGATATTTTCACATATTTGTAGAGATTGTGGCTATTGGAGGCGCACGTGGAGTACCTAGGATATCCGGGATGATGAAGGATTGATGCACGGATGAGAAAAATGGAAGAAACGAGCAAAACGGACAAAAACGTGCATGCTTGGGTGTGACACGACCTGTGACACGGGCATCATGCCCGTGTCAGAGACCATGTCACGTAACTGGAGGATTTTGAAGCTTCAGACCTGACTCGACCTGTGACACGACCAGTGACACGGGCGTGTCGGGTCGTGTCGCGCGCGCGGACAGTTTTTAATCCCTTGTCTATTTGGATAAGGAGAGGAGTTTTGGACATTAAAAAGAGCATATTAACCCTATTCTGAGGGAGAAAATGTAGAGAACACAAGGAGAAGGGCTTGGAACACAGAAGAGAGGCAATTGGGAAGAAGAGAAGATCAACCACAAGATTTCTAGTTTTTCTTTCTCTCTTTTGAACTTATTTTCTCATGATGATTTCTGATATGTCCATGTATTTGAATTCAAACATGAGTAGCTAAATTTCTTTGATTCTAAGACATGGTAGTAGATTAATAGTTTGAGATTTTTGGATGATTTATCATAGTTGATTGTTTTTCTTTTGAACCCTATTCAAATATTTTGCTCTTATTTCATGTTTAGCACTTGGCCACTGCTTTTACATGTTTGATGATATTGTTCATAATTCGAGAGATGAGTTCAATATTAGATCTTTAATATTTGACACAATTTATTTGCTTGAATCGAGAAATTAGTAGATAGTTGTGAGGATTTTGGGTCTTTTAATCTTTTTGG
Organism: Striga hermonthica; assembly: GCA_902706635.1. Classification (NCBI taxonomy): domain Eukaryota; kingdom Viridiplantae; phylum Streptophyta; class Magnoliopsida; order Lamiales; family Orobanchaceae; genus Striga; species Striga hermonthica. The sequence goes on from CACSLK010000984.1 coordinate 9,695,234, forward strand.
AGTTGAATTGCATGTGTTGAGTGAAGACGCTAATATATGTGATTTAATCTACGGTTTTATTGATCTCGAGAGGGACGATAAGCTAAATGTTTGATCGTCTTATAGGGTAGATAAAGAAAACATTTAATTGTGATATTTTTGAAGGAACCTAACTATTAATTGAACCCAACGTCTTAGAATCTATCATTCCCGTATATTTTCTCACGTGTTGATCTAGCTAGTTCTTAATTTTTGCTTTATTTCCTTTCATTTATTTTCTTAGTTTAGTTAATCAATCTCATATTCGGTCGTCTAAATGAAGTTGACACTATCATAATCTAATACTTGATATATTAATTATTTGGTCTCTTGGGATACGATCTTGCTTGCAACATACTACGAGCGAAGCCATACACTTGCGGTCGAGATTTAAAAATATAGGCGAACAAGTTTTTTTGGCGCCGTTGCCGGGGACCAATATAATTATTTATATCAATAATATGATAGATAATGTTGGTTTTAATTTAGACATTTTTTGTATATCCTGCTAACATTTTTTTTTTCTTTTTATTTTTTTATGATGGACGAGGATGAGATAGACTATGACTGGCGCAATGATCCCAAATACTCGGAAGAAGATAAAAAGTGGTATGAGAAGTGTTTGTTCTATCAGTTGGAAGAACTTAAAAAGGTTGAGTTGGAGTCGAAGCGTCGTAGGAGAGAACTCGAGGAAAGTGGCATTGGGTGTGATGAATGTGGTTTGATGTTGCAACATACACCGGGGAATTGTCCTTTCTCTAGTTTACCTCCTATATCGCAAGAAGATCTCGATTACATTCTTCCATGCTTTTTGTCGTTAGATAGTGCGCCAGAAATTTCTATCGTTGCCGAAGAACATGAAGAAGAGAAGGATGTCTACATCTTTGAAATATCCCCAAAAGTTATTCTCACTGAAGGGGTGGTTCAAAAGAAGTTCTTCAATTCCGAGTGTTTAAAAATTGAATTTGTCATTCTGTATGATGAAGAGGTTGAAATCTTCATCCTAAAATTTGAGAGATATTATGATGGTAAACTTGGTGATTATGACGGGACCATGATGCTCTCTTATGGATTGAGTCCTTACTGGGAGAAAGTCAAACTTAAAAGGATGAAAATATCATCAAAGTCCTTATTTAGAGTTCCCTAATAGACTTTCTCGTCTGGCTGAAGACGTTAAACTTAGCGCTTGTTGGGAGGCAACCCAATGTTTACTGCTTTATTTTTTATTTTTTTTAGTTAGTTATATTTTTGGTTTATTTGATATTTTGTTCTTCTTCCTTGCAGAACAGTACGTGGAGAGATTTACATGACGAAGAATATGTTTCGAGATATATACCAAAAGTTGTCACCTCTCCAGTAATGTTTTGTGAGTCGTCTCTATTCTACTTCTATTAAAATTCTATTCTTCCCTTATGTGCTTCATATCATTTTATTCAAGTTTTGGGGGAAGATGTGATATTTTGATTTGAGAATCTTAGAGAGAAGATAACAAGATATCTTACACTATCTTGCATATCATATAGTTTCATGTTAGGTTTATTGCTTCAGCACGTTTATTGCTTTTGTAGGATTTGAGTAGTTGTAGTTGGTTAACTTGGATTCACCTTGATAAGTTTGTTATGCATATTGGATATGGAATTTGGGCATGACGTACTAGGTGATGAAATTTGATGATGAACTGAATTGTGAATTTGAATGATTGGTTGATGCTTCTAATTCATGAACATATGATCACTTGTGAGCTTTTGGGCCTTATATTTGTTGATTGAGTGTATCGTTCATTGTTGTTGAATTCTAGAACTTGCATTGGTATCTATATTGAGACTACATGGTGTGTGCTTTTTGTGAAAATGATTTAAGGCATATTTTTTTGTTTTAGCCCTTTTGACTTTTAGCTTACCAAGTAATATTTTTATTCCCTAGTCAACCCTTTTTAGCTTTTGCCTATTTTATTGATTGCCACACATTAAGCTATTATCTTTATTTTTCCTTGTCCCTACTTGAGCATTTAGGATTATATTATGTGAAGGGATGAGTGTGTTGTGGTGGTGAGAATAAAGGGATGTTTTGGGATGAAAATGTTCTTTGGGAATTTGAATAAGGCCATTGAATGAGGCCAATGAAAAAAAATAAACATAAAAATAAAAAAATAAAAAAATGAAAGAAAGAAAAAAAAAGAAAAAAAAAAGTTTATTTTGTATATAGTTTGCCTTAGTTCGAATAAAGGCGATTTTTGGTTTTTTGTTTGATCTTTATTCTCTTATGGCTTGAGAGAATTGATTGAATTTGGGTAGTAGATGGGTTATGTTGATAAGGAGATGAATTGTTGTGGTTCATGTTTTGTAGTTCTAGATGCTCAAGTGTTCGTCACTTTGTCCATATTTTTCCTACCCTAACCAAAGAGCCTACATTACAACCAAATAAAAAGTCCTTTTTGATTCATGAAATGCATTCACTATAAGTGGTGGAGATAGTAGACGATTTACAAGCTTATGATAATTCTTTGACATTGAATTGATTTGAGCGATTATTTCCCTATACACTTTCGAGCGTGAGAGTATACACTTATCCGGTGAGGTTTTTGGATTGAAAGTATTGACCATGATTTTGATGAAGCATTCTTTCTGTTTAAAGATTTCGGAATTTAGTATGTTATTTGCCTGATGACAATTGATGATGTGTATGATCGACTTTGAGAGTTGTGATTGTTTTTCTTTGTGTGTTGAGAGAGTTTGATGCATTGATCGGGACTATCAATAGTTTAAGTTTGGGGGTTTATTCATGTGTATTTTACACCATATTTATAGAGTATTTAGAGCTTCGTCATTGCATTATTGGTGTATAAATTGCATATTTGTGCTTTAATTCTCTATTTGTTGGAAAGGTATTACGCGTGCTTGTTTTGTAGATATTTTCACATATTTGTAGAGCTTGTGGCTATTGGAGGCGCACGTGGAGTACCTAGGACATCCGGGATGATGAAGGATTGATGCACGGATGAGAAAAATGGAAGAAACGAGCAAAACAGACAAAAACGTGCATGCTGGGGTGTGACACGACCCGTGACACGGGCATCATGCCCGTGTCAGAGACCATGTCACGTAACTGGAGGATTTTGAAGCTTCAGACCTGACACGACCTGTGACACGACCCCGGACACGGGCGTGTCAGGTCGTGTCGCGCGCGCGGACAGTTTTTAATCCCTTGCCTTTTTTGAAAGGAGAGGAGTTTTGGACATTAAAAAGAACATCTTAACCCTATTCTGAGGGAGAAAACGTAGAGAACACAAAGAGAAGGGCTTGGAACACAGAAGAGAGTCAATTGGGAAGAAGAGAAGATCAACCACAAGATTTCTAGTTTTTCTTTCTCTCTTTTGAACTTATTTTCTCATGATGATTTCTAATATGTCTATGTATTTGAATTCAAACATGAGTAGCTAAATTTCTTTGATTCTAAGACATGGTAGTAGATTAACAGTTTGGGATTTTTGGATGATTTATCATAGTTGATTGTTTTTCTTTTGAACCTTATTCAAATATTTTGCTCTTATTTCATGTTTAGCACTTGGCCACTACTTTTACATGTTTGATGATATTGTTCATAATTCGAGAGATCAGTTCAATATTAGATCTTTAATATTTGACACAATTTATTTGCTTGAATCGAGAGATTAGTAGATAGTTGTGAGGATTTTGGGTCTTTTAATCTTTTTGGAGTTGAATTGCATGTGTTGAGTGGAGACGCTAATATATGTGATTTAATCTACGGTTTTATCGATCTCGAGAGGGACGATAAGCTAAATGTGTGATCGTCTTATAGGGTAGATAAAGAAAACATTTAATTGTGATACTTTTGAAGGAACCTAACTATTAATTGAACCCAACGTCTTAGAATTTATCATTCACGTATATTTTCTCATGTGTTGATCTAGCTAGTTCTTAATTTTTGCTTTATTTCCTTTCATTTATTTTCTTAGTTTAGTTAATCAATCTCATATTCGGTCGTCTAAATAAAGTTGACACTTTCATAATCTAATACTTGATATATTAATTATTTTGTCTCTTGGGATACGACCTTGCTTGCCACATACTACGAGCGAAGCCGTACACTTGCGGTCGAGCATTAAAAATATAGGCGAACAGCGGTACACTTGAAGGAAACGCTACCCGACTATGGTATGTCACATCATCTAAAGCGCCCGAAGAGCAGCGAGGTTGGTCACGCGCTGTCTCTCCTGCTCGCGCACAGCCATTCCCTTAGCTCAAGCAGCCTTCTCGGCCTCGAGCAGCCCCTCAAGAACCTTCTTCTCATCATCGTTAGTGGCCAGGTCTGCTTCGAAGGCCTTTTTCTCATCATCCTTAGCCTTCTTCAGAGCTGAGCACTATCGCTTGCTCTCGGCCAGGTCCTCGGGTAGCCCATGGCACCAGTCGACGAGCTACCTAGGGTCTGCTCGGCCAAATGTAATGTCTCAATCAAGCCCTACAAATGACAATAGGAAGTTAATGATTACACAAGGGAAGATGAGGAATAAAATGCAAAGTTAAGTGAAATGACGAGCAAAAAGGGTAGTAATGAATAACTTGGGCTAGCCAACGACTTAGGCGTTGGTCACGAGTTCTTAGAGAGGCGTTGTTGGCATCGAAATCGATAGCAGGGACAACTGTCTTCATGCGTGACACTAACTCCTCTTCGCTGACCTTAGTCAGTGATAGTGGAGTATGGGGAGTAGGCGCGTCGGCCCGCTTGATGAGACGGCGCTTCTTTCCCTTTTTTGGCTCACCATCCTCATCTCAAGGATGCTTCTCAGGAGTCCCCTCATGCTCGGGTTGCTCAGGGGATGAAAAAGACTCGAGGATGTGTATGGTCGATTGTGCAGGGGGATATGATGATGGAGGAATAGAAGAGTGCGGAGGCGATTGTCGAAGCTGTTCTGGTTCTAGTATTTCAGGCTGTTGAGTGATAGGTGGTTCAACGATGGTTGTAAAAGAGGGAGTTGGAATCTGTTCGACCTCTAAGGGCGTCTCAGTCGAAATAGTTTGAGTTTCAGCCTCGCGGGATGGAGTGGTCGAGTCGGGGAGCGAAGTGGTCGAGTCCTGTGGAGCTGCTTTTTTAGAGGAGCTTTCCTCTTGAGCATAGGGATCGGGGGCATCTTTGCAAAAAATAACAACACATTAGTATATATTACATAAGATAGATACACAAACTAGATAGGATGGTCGAACACTACCTGGATCACCCTCAACTCAAATGGAGTTGAGAAGGTCTTGTGGGTGAGAAACCCACAGAAGTGAAGTAAATTCTCATTTTCGAGAAGGTCATTGGAGACAACAGGCTTGGAGTTCCAGACGGAAATGCGCTAGTCGAAAAGAGGATCGGGGGAAGGTTTTTCAAGCTCAAAAGAAAGGGATTTGACCCAAGGGGTATTCGCCCAAGGGAAAGGAACGACAGGCTCGACGTAAAGAAATTTGGATTTCCACTTTGGAACATTAGAAGGCATATCAGATATAAAATGGGCGTTGTTTCGGCTTTTTAGATATACCCCATTAGCTTGTTTGGAGGGTACGTAACAATAGTGGAAGAAGCTCTTGTCAAATCGACCTAGTCGGATGTGGGAGAGGATAAGGAAGGTGTTGATCGAGCGAATGGCATTGGGGGGAGTTGATTAAAAGGAAGGCCGAATCAATCACATATCTCCAAAATTTCAGGACAAAGAGGAAAACAGACGCCTTAGTCGAATTTAACCTTAAAAAAGGTAGAGCAACGTTCAGGCGGGTTGTCGTAAGTCTCATGAGGGCCTTGGATGAGGAAACGCCAACTGCAGGGCTGGCCGAACATTTTTAGGTCCCACCAACTAGTGGTCGAAGAGATGAATTGCGGTTTGGTAGGTACTGTTGGAGTAAGAATAGAGCTCGAAGAAGGTTTAGTTTTGGTGATTTGGAAATGGTCGAGGGTTTAGACTTGGTAACTTTGGGAACGGAGGATAAGGTATAACGTTGAGAAAGAGGAGTGTGGTCCTCTTTCTCATGAGCCGTCTCAGTGGCGTCTAGGGCAACTTTCGCCGCATCAAAAGCGCCGAAAGCTGGTCGACGGCGACAGGAAAGGAACAAATGGTCAAGGGCATCCTCCTCTGGTTCATCGACCAGGCGAAAGGGTTGAATAACGGGGTAATTAGCAGGATCATCGGGACGGACCATGTTAAGAGGGATAGCTTGTATAATCGGAGATGATGATAGCGAGTGCAAGTTTTCAACAGAATGGTGATCGCTCTCAACGGAAGTAGCGGGATCTGGAGAAGCGATAAAATAAGTAAAGAAGGAAAAATGTTAGAACTTGAAGGTAAAAAAAAAAGCAAAGGGAGAAGACAAGAAGAGGAAAGACCAGAGCGTGACGGCTAGGGTTGTCTGAAAATGGGGGAATGGAGAAGAAAGAGGAATAGAAAAATCAAAAATTTGAAAAATTAAACACAAAATCAAACGCAGATTAAAGGTATGGGGACTTACTCATAGTTGCAGTGAGAAGATATAACCGGAGAATGCGGAATGGCCAAGAAAATAGAGCGCCGAGAGCTGAAAGTTTATATTGCAGAAAGTTAGGGTACAATGAAGAATCAAAAAATTTCGGTGAAAGTGAAAAAGCCTGAAAATGTTTAAGTACAAGTATTTATAGAGGAAAGAGAAGAAAAGGAATAGCCGCTGGATTAAAAGCGAAATCTAACGGCTAAAATAATAAAATTGGCGCGAGATACGGAGATGCACGGATTACGAAGGGACACAATGGTGGGCAGGTCTGACACACAAGACAAGTGGCGAAGGCAGGACCGTATAATAGTGGACAAGTGGAAAACTGCATAGAGGAATATAAAGAGAATACACACGAGGCAGTTGATGACTAAATACAAATGAACTACTAAGTGAAGGCAACGAATTCTCACTCTTAGATCAAGTCATTTAGACTCAACCAGAGTGGGGGGGAACTAGATAATATGGGATATCATACCTCAACAGGCGAGCCGATCTATTGAGTGGGTCGAGCAAAACCGAATATAGATAAGGTAAAGCCGACGGAAAAGGATATGAGAGAACACGTGTAACACCCCGCATTTAATACGTTGAAAAATTAGAGTAAATTTTTTGCTTTTCAAAACTTTATTATGGAAATCACTTTATTGATCTCGGATGTTCCCTTTTTCTTTTCATAAAATACTCTCACTTAATCAGTCTGTAATATAATTATTTAAACTTAAATTCTTTATTGTCGAATTTTTATTTGAAAATATCAAATCCTTGTTTCACATCAGAATAGATTGATGTTATGTAAGGTTCAACCATATAGCATTCGACATTATTAAAAATTAAAGATAGCGGAAAGGTAATGTAGTTCATTGTGAGCCATTATTTAATACAGAACAAATGAATGTCATTTAGTTGCCATTATAGCTTGACCACTCCCACCTTTGCTCAGCCTGCACGCTCAACTCCATTTCCTGAAATATCATAATATAAAGGGAAATGAGTACATCATAATGGTACTCCGTGGAAAATCCAACATAACATTCATAATAATTATGACATTAATTAAATTGGCATATATGCATATAACTGAAATAAATGGCATATAAATATAAACTTCTTTCTGCTTTCGGACACTTGGTCGATATCGTGTGCACACTTTGATATTAGAACACGCTTGGGTTCCATCAGAATCGGGCTTAAGGACACTTGGCCTTTACACCGGTGATCATTCATATAGACCTGAACTGTTAGGTCATTTCCACACATGGGGAAATCATTTCTTTCGTACATACCTTGGCCTTTTATACCGAGAAATAAACATATGTAAATCCCAGTATATGGTTCCCACCTTTTCTGCTGAATAATGGAAATGCTGTTAACTTTGAGTCTATACTCGTCAATCTGTACATAATTAATTTGAATATACTAATTCTTATGCTCGAAATGCTTTTATACATAATGAGATGTTGTCATATGCTAAACCATTTTTCATTTACTTTTAATCTCATTCAAACATCTTAATTTAAAGCGAACACACTAAGGTTCTCGTAAGATATTCTAATTCACCAGAATACTCTAAGATTCTGGAAATTGTCTTATGTCCGGTAGACCTGTTATACTTAAACTGAATTGGTTTAGCTCAGAAAACACTTAGTTTTCGGAAAATAATTCGAACCGAAATACTCGAACCAAAACTGACTCAAACCGCTGGCCGAACAGACAGGTTCACTGACTGGGTTGACCGCTAGCTTGCTATGGACAGGGCGGTCACGAGTTGGTTCGGACTGACAAGTTAGGTTACTCGCAAGACCTGCTGTTGCATTGGCGTGGCGCAGGGCACAACTAAGTGCGACCAAGCGCTGCTGGGCGCTGGCGTGCACTGCTGTGCACTGACATGCATGCACTGTGCCCATGCACGTCGCTCGGCTGGGTGTGCGCGCGCTGCCTGGGCGCTGCTGTGCCACTGCATGCACGCTGCCGGCACACTACGGACGCTACGTGCGGGCAGTGCACACGACCGGCACCTTGCCGGCCGTCCGACGACTTTTCCCGGTGACAACCAACTTAATACAAGATAACATGTTTTAAAACACTTAAATAAGCCAAGAAACACTAGGATACCTCGGTTGGATTTGGAAATGGTTCAGTGGTCAAAATCGATCATTTCGAGTTCTAAGTCACCGAGGCACTTAACTCTTTTCAACCTAAGACTTAATGCCGAATATATACCAACATATATCATGACTTTGAGTGCTAAAAACTCGGCAGATACTCGCGTGAATTAGGATATGACTCGGGTGACCAAAAATAGCCTAATTATTCGATTTCTAGTTGAGCGAGCATTTGAACTCGAAACATGCTTGATATAGGATATTATACCCACAAGGCTAAACAGGTAAATAGACCGGTCGAGGAATTCGTATTATGAGGAAGTCATGGAAATCGAGCAGCTAACCAGTCGACCAAGCAAAGCTACCGACCAAACTATCCTTCGACCAGATGAACGATCGAGCAGTTCAGTCGACCTCAATAAGGTCGACCACTTCGAGGACTTAACAACACGCTGATCGGCCTAGTCGCAGGCGCGTGAGAGAGCCTCTAAGTGAACTTCAAAAGAATATTTACCCCATGTGCGGGGGGACACGTGTCGAGAAGGCAGTGGTTGATAGCGATAACCACCTCTGACAGCCTACCCCATGTGCAGGAGAACACGCGTCCGAAGGGTATTGGTGCAGGCGATAGTGGCGACGGACACCTCTGACACACACGTATGATGTGTACGGACGGGCAGTTAGGGCAGACAGGTCATCAAATCCAGGCAGCCCTAGGTCAGGTATCTCACCCCTATATAAAGGGGGTGAGCCTTTCTTCTTCAACAAGATCATTCTATTACTCACTCTTGAGAATTGATTGGATATACACTGACTTAAGCTTCGGAGGCTCTTCACCGGAAAACCCCTCTGGTGTGAGAGTTCTTTGTAGGTGCATGACGTTCAACCGGCGAGAAGGAAGGCGATCATTCAAGTTCCAGCCGGTCGGGAAGTTTTGTGTTACCATTTGGCGCCATCTGTGGGACCTTTCGTTTAAAAGTTGTGTTTGAAGCTCAGCTATGGCGGACGAAATCCCAAAAAATTGCAATCGACGTTCGATGACGATCAGGCCGTTCGGACAAGGCCCTCCTCTGGGTTTTTCTGGCCCATCGCAGACGCCGATCACTCCCACACCTGTCCTTCAAGGTGTGGGAGCGACGACAGCGATTCCCGGAGGTGATGCCGACTCCAATCGTGCCCAGGAGACTCGCGCAGCGGCTGCGGTGGCGATGCCACCACCGCTGCCCCAAAATCTTGTGGTGGCGCAACCGGGAGGAATGGTGGCGCAAGGAGAAGGAGCGGTGGCGCAAGGAGGAGGAACGCTGGGGCAAGGAGGAGCGCCACCGCAGGCATGTTAGAGGTATGCTGTAAAAGCTGTGTTTTGCAGTTTCTATCAATTCCATT
>CACSLK010000984.1:9709402-9729357 GCA_902706635.1 Striga hermonthica
CGATAAAGTTCAATGCCGTGCATGTTGTTTGACGTTCCTAACAGAACCCAACAAGAAATGCATAAAGTGGTCGAGTTGGAGGTAGAAAAGCTCTTGATGGCAGGCCATATAAAGGAGATCCAATTCCCGGAGTGGCTATCGAACACGGTGATGGTCTCAAAGTCAGAGGGAAAATGGCGGATGTGCATAGATTTTCAGGATTTGAACAAAGCATGCCCAAAGGACTTATATCCACTGCCCAGAATCGACCAGCTGGTCGACTCCATGGCCGGATGTGAGCTACTCAGCTTGATGGACGCGTCCCAAGGTTATCATCAAATCCCGCTGGCACGAGATGATTGGAAAAGGGTCAGTTTCGTGACAAGCCGAGGAACATATTGTTATGTGGTAATGCCATTCGGTCTAAAAAATGCAGGAGCAACGTACCAGAGATTGGTGGATAAAATCTTTAAGGAGCAGCTGGGGAGGAACATGGAGGTGTATGTGGATGATATGCTGGTGAAGAGCAAAGAAGAGATCAATCACGTGAACGACTTGAAAGAAACATTCATGACCCTCCGGAAGTAGGGAATGAAGTTGAATCCCGCTAAATGCTCATTTGGGTCAAATCTGGGAAGTTTCTAGGCTATATGGTCACAAAGAGGGGAATATAGGTCAACCCGGAGAAGGTAAGGGCGGTGGTCGAGATGCAACCCCCCACGAAGGTGAAGGAGGTGCAGATCCTAACTGGTCGAATAGCAGGACTGAGCCGTTTTATCTCTAAGGTGGCCGAGAAGAGCGGGCCCCTGTTCAAGACACTCAGGAAAAGCTCGAAGTTCCAATGGACAGAAGAAGCCCAGAAAGCATTTGAGGAGTTGCAGAAGGTGTTGATCGACCTACCACTGTTGGCATAACCGGTGCAAGGGGTGGACTTGGTGTTGTACGTGTCCATTGGCGAGACGGCGGTGAGCTAGGTGTTATTGCGGGAGGAAGGGACAGCCCAATTCCCTATTTATTACGTGAGTAAGGTGATGCAGGGGGAGGAGAAGAGGTATTCGGAGATCGAAAAGGGGGCCTTGGCAGTGGTCGTCACTGTCAGAAAGCTGAGACCATATTTCTTGGGACATAGGGTGAAAGTCCGGACGAATATGCCACTGGGGGAAACGCTGGGTCGACCCTCTGTATCGGGTCGATTAGTCAAGTGGGCGGTCGAGCTGAGTGGATACACGATTGTTTATGAGCCAAGAAGGGCGATCAAAGCTCAGGCACTGGCCGATTTCATACAAGAAGGGACGAAGGAAGAAGATGAGTCTGAAGGAGTGTGGCAGGTGTACGCAGATGGATCGGTTTTCGAGGGCCGGGGGTGGCCTAGGCATTGTACTTATATCGCCAAAGGGTGACAGCCTCGAGTTTGCAGTCAAAGTGGCGTACCAGATATCAAATAACGAGGCGGAGTACGAAGCAGTCATTAAGGGACTCAAGTTGGCCCTAGTCGGCGGAGCTCGAAAAGTACAGATACATTCAGATTCACAATTGGTGGTGGGTCAGTTCCAGGAAGGGTTTGAGGTCCAGGAAGGAAGGATGGTGAAGTATGTGGAAGATATGAAGAAACTACAGGAGGAGTTTGATTCTTTCGAGTTAATCCAAATACCTCGGGAAGAAAATAATCGAGCGGATCTATTAGCTAAAGTGGCACAAAATCTGGTCGATTGCAGGAGCAGGAGTGTGACCCTGCTACATATGGAGAGGAGTGTGGTCGAGAAGGAGGTGGCCGAGATAGAAGAAGTTGAGGATTGGAGGACGCCGATAATTAAAGAATTGAAGGAAGGAGCCGTCAAAATAATAAGAAGATTCTTTGAACATGGAGGGATTTTATACAAAAGATCCCACGCTGGCCCGCACTTGCGATGTGTGACTAGAGAAGAGGGACGATATGTGTTGAAGGAAATCCACGATGGATGCTGCAGCGACCAAAGCAAGGCAGGTTCCCTGGTGGCAAAAGCTCTAAGGGCAGGATATTTCTGGCCAACGATGAGGGAAGATGCAAAGGCGATGGTGCGAAAATGTTTGCAATGCCAGAAGCATGGCCCGCTTATTCATCAACCGGCCGAAGCAATGACGACGATGAGTTCTCCCATTCCGTTCGCCTAATGGGGGATCGACTTGTTCGGGCCCATGCCTCAAGGAACTGGACAGAGAAAGTTTTTGATTGTTGCGGTCGACTATTTTATGAAGTGGGTGGAGGCTGAACCTTTGGCAAAGATCACGGAGGAGAAAGTAATACATTTTCTATATAACAATATATGCTGCAGGTTTGGAGTTCCTAAAGGGTTGGTGTCGGACAACGGGACCCAATTCAATGGCAAGCAGATTCGGGCATGGTGCGAGGACATGAAAATCGAGCAACACTTTGCTTCAGTCGCGCATCCGCAAGCCAACGGGCAGGTCGAAGTGACCAACAGGATCATACTGAACGGTCTAAAAACAAGGCTGGAGAAGGCATCGGGAGCGTGGGTGGATGAACTTACTTCGGTGCTATGGGCATAGAGAACATTGCCCCGATCGAACACTGGAGAAACACCGTTCAGTATGGTGTATGGAATGGAAGCTTTGTTGCTGGTAGAGGTCGAAGTTCAGTCCCAAAGATCGAGCACATATGATCGAGAGCAGAATGAACATTTGATGATGGCAGCTCTCGACACAATCGAAGAGTTTCGAGAAAAAGCCTCGATCAAAGTCGAGGCATACAAGCAGAAGATGCGAGCAGCGCATGATAGGAAGGTGAGAGTACGAAGATTCCAGGTGGGCGACTTGGTATTAAAAAGAGTTGATGTGTTGAAGCATGTCGAAAAATTAGAGCCGAACTTGGAAGGACCATACCTGGTTGAAAAGGTCCATGCGGGAGGGGCATACTCCTTAAAGGATGTGGAAGGAAGATCTCTAGCCAGGTCATAGAATGTGGCTAACTTAAAAAAAATATTTTGCTTAAAATTTTTTCTTTTTACTCATAGAGCAACTCGCTATCATCAATGTAATGCACTTCTTTGCTCGATAATCAATGAAATGGCGTATTGGAATTTCTACAATTTACTGTTTATCAAATTATTTTATATATAGCTGGAATCCCTGGATTAACCCTGATGAAAGGTTATACGCAAAAAATCCATCATGATTAAGGCCGTGAGGCTGGATGGTCGCATGTAACGACCACTCCTTTGAGGGTGGGCATGTGTTTGAAATAAAAATCCATCATGAATAAGGCCATGAGGCTGGATGGTCGCATGTAACGACCACTCCTTTGAGGGTGGACATGTGTTCGAGATAAAAAGCCATCATGATTAAGGCCATGAGGCTGGATGGTCGCATGTAACGACCACTCCTTTGAGAGTGGGCATGTGTTCAAGATAAAAATCCATCTTGATTAAGGCCATGAGGCTGGATGGTCGCATGTAACGACCACTCCTTTGAGGGTGGGCATGTGTTCGAGATAAAAGTCCATCATGAATAAGGCCATGAGGCTAGATGGTCGCATGTAACGACCACTCCTTTGAGGGTGGGCATGTGTTCGAGATAAAAAGCCATCATGATTAAGGCCATGAGGCTGGATGGTCGCATGTAACGACCACTCCTTTGAGGGTGAGCATGTGTTCAAGATATAAAGCCATCATGATTAAGGCCATGAGGCTGGATGGTCGCATGTAACAACCACCCCTTTGAGGGTGGGCATGTGTTCGAAGAAAAATTCCATCATGAATAAGGCCATGAGGCTGGATGATCGCATGTAACGACCACCCCGTTGAGGGTGGGCATGTGTTCGAAGAAAAAATCCATCATGAATAAGGCCATGAGGCTGGATGGTCGCATGTAACGACCACCCCTTTGAGGATGGGCATGTGTTCAAAAATAAAAATCCATCATGAATAAAGCCATGAAGCTGGATGGTCGTATGTAACGGCCACTCCTTTGAGGGTGGGAATGCGTTCGAAATTTATAACTACGTGGATAGATGCAAGTTAAAAGACGGAAAATGTGTTAATGGCATATGAGTTCACTCAAGTTACCTCGTTACGAAGTCACGCAAGTGTATTAAGTCAGGTCATCACAAGCATCGTCAAAGATAGAAATAAATCAACCAAAACATTTTCATTTCAAGAAGATCATGAGATCGTGAGAAGTTCACACATTACAGAAATTCAGTTAAATACAAATGGAAACTGAAAAATACAACACTACACTACGGAGGAGGGGCGGCAGTCGAGTCGGCGTTGCTCGAGCTGGCATTTGGATCGAGCTGAGGGCCGGTACTAGAGGTCGAGTCGCAAGCCTCATTAAGTGGGCGTCGTCGAATAGATTCAGCCATTGCGACCAACATGGCAGTTGGGGGAGTAGCATCATTGGGCAGAGCGAAGGTCTTCTTCAAAATATCCGATCGGCCTAAGGTTCTTTCGAGCTGCCCCGACCACCACTCATGCTCGAGGGGCAGAGTAGGATCCCCACGAAAACCAGAGCGAACCTTTGGTAAAGCATCCCAGATAACCCCGGGGTCGAGCTGCTCGAAGTCATCCTCGGCGATTTGCTCGTCGGCCTTCTGTAGGGCAAACTGGAAGCAGTCCACCCCAAAATCTTGAACCTCCTTGAGAAATTGTGGTGACTGCATGAAGTCAGCCACCACTTGTGCGCGATGCTCACAAAGGAAGAGCTGCCCAGTCGTTGTCGACAGAGCATTTGCCTTGCTCGAAGAGCAGTAGCATTGGCATAGCGCTGTTTTTCCTCAGCATGGGTAGCCCTTTCCATGGTCAGGGTGGCCTCCAGTTCACCACGAGCCTTTTCCGCCTCAGCTCGAGCAGCTCGTTCTTGCTCGAGCGTCGTTTCTTTCTCTTTCAGCAGGGCCTCCCTCTCCGACACCGCTGCCTCCTTCACCGCGAGAGCAGCATCTTTCTCTGCGAGAGCTTTACTTTTGCTACTAAGCTCTTCATCAAGGGATTTAAGCTTGACGTCGAACTCAACCTTTTGCTCTGATTGCGTCTCACGAAGCTTGGCATTGTGCTGCAGGAGGGTCGAGTTCTTATCCTGCAGAAAGCCAATGGTGCTCTCGATGCTTTTTATGGACTTCCCGGAGCTGTCTCTAGCCTCTTTGGCCGTAGGAAAGAATTGGACCAGGCCCTATAATCTACAAAAGAGAGAACAGTTCAATGCCTGCATAACAGGTAGATGATAAGGAGGAATGTAGACACACACGAGGAAAGCAGTACCTGGGCAAGCCATTTAACAAACTGATCCCAAATTCTGGCAGTGTGGGGCCAACTTTTTTACGATCGTCCTTGACGAGGGCACCCTCGAGGCGATCGGCCACCTCATTCATGGAGGCCAACATCAAGGAAGTCGGTTTCGAGGCGAGGGGGTCGAGGGGAAGATAACTGTTGCGCCCCCGTTTCCAGACAACCTCACCTTGATCAGTGCGAGATCGTTTACCCAGCGCCAACTCGCGCCCCGTGTCAGCTTGACTGCTGGACTTGACCAGTGCCTTGGTCGAGCCAGAGGATTGGGTCTTGAGGGATTGTTGGTCGAGGGGTGGCTTCTCTGGGGCCTTGGTTTTGGATGAGGGATTAGGCTCGGAAGTTTTGTCCGTGGCCTTGGAGGAAGTGGTATCTTTGGGATTAGAAGCTCGAGAGTCGTGTTTTTGATGCCGGTCGTCGTGTTTTTTATGGCGGCCGTCGAAATTTTGGCGGTGGTTGGTGGTTTTCGGGTGACGATCATCGACCTTGGAGGTGGTCGAGGACTTGGCCAGGGCAGCTGAGGTAGAAGAGGGTTGAGGAGTTTTGCGAGGAGGAGGTGGAGGAGTTTGGCGCGTTTGTTGATATTGTCGCTACTACTACTGTTGTTGTGGATGTTGTTGTTCCTTCAACGGTGGTGGTGGAGATAAGGGAGTCTCTCGTAGAGGTCACCACTGCTGCGGTTCCGGTCGAGACCAACTTGAGGTGACCGATCCCTCGGCCTTGTCGCCAATGGAGCCAGAGGTAGCCCCTGACTTCTTTTTTAGAGGAGTTTTCCTCGGAGGAATGTTGAAACTGGGTACCTCTGCAAGAAAATCACAACATAGATTATATTCGACATCAGCAAAAGAAAAAAATTATTCAGAACAAAAACGGAGAAACACATAAGCACTTGACTAATCTGCTCGAGGATTACCTGGATCATCTTCAATCCTAATGAGATCGAGGATCTCATCGGTAGGAGAGACAAGTTTTATGGGTGAGAAGACCACAGTAGTGGAGAAGGTTCTCGTCCTTGAGTAGTTTTTTGGACGCAACGGTCTTAGAGTTCTAAGTATGGACCCGTTGGTCGAAAAGAGGATTTGAAAGAGGGGCTGAAGCCGCCTTTAGAGAAACTTCCTTGACCTAAGGGACAGAAAGCCAAGGGAAAGGAACATCGGGTTGGACGAAGATAAATTTGTCACTCCACTTAGGGAGATTGGAAGGGATATCATTGATGAAATGAGCCCCATTGCGGCTCTTTAGGTATAGGCC
Source organism: Striga hermonthica (assembly GCA_902706635.1). Taxonomy (NCBI): domain Eukaryota; kingdom Viridiplantae; phylum Streptophyta; class Magnoliopsida; order Lamiales; family Orobanchaceae; genus Striga; species Striga hermonthica. Next base: position 9,715,909 of record CACSLK010000984.1, read on the forward strand.
TCGACCTTGCTTAGAAGGGACATAACAATAATGGAATAAATCTAGGTCGAATCGACCTAAACAGACGCGACAGAGGATAATAAAGGTGGTCATAAAACGGATGGCATTCGGGGGAGTTGGTGCAGAGAAAGCCCAAACCATTCACAAATTTGAAACAGGTCAAGGCACAAAGGAAAACGGAGGCCAAGTTTGAATTGAATTTCAAAAAAGGTGTAACAGTCCCTTGGAGGATGATCGTATTTATCGGAGGGAGAGGACCTATAGAACGACTAAACGTTAGGATGGTCGATCTTTTTGGCAGAATACCAATCGGTAGAAAGAGAAGTATAAGAAGAGAGTTTTGTGGAAGTTTTGCGGGGGTTCTTGGTCGATGATTTGTGGGGAGGAGTGTTTGAGGTACCAGGTTGGAAGAAGAAGGTGGAAGGGTCGAAGATGGAGGATAAGTGGGCTGGGGAGAAATAACATCTTTCACCTCTGGTTCGTCTAACTCAACAATGACAGGTCGACGACATCGGAGAGGAATGTTGTCTATAGTATCCCCTGAGTTGGAAGAAGCGACACGGGCAGTAAGAACGATGGTTGGGACGGTCTCGCCGGGACGAAGAATCGGGAGAGGAACGGCCTCAAGTGCGGAAGGCAATATCTCAACCGAATTAGAGGAGGTGGTCGAGGTGGCAGGATCTGAAAACAAAAAAGAAAGGAACAATATCAAAAAGAGGAATTTGGACAAAAAAGAAAAGAGGAAAGAAGAGAAGGTTTTCAAAATTAGGGTTCTACGAAAAGGGCGATTTTGGAGATATTGAGGAAGGAGAACAGGGATTCCGGGAGAATTTCAAAGGGAGAGGACGAAATCTACAACGATTAACAGGCGAAAGCCGAACCCAACATACAAATTCAAAATACTCAATCAACACACTTCAAACACCCAATTCAAGAAATTCAAAGCGCAAAATCCTAGACACAGGAAGCATAAAGTCATATGAGGAGCAACTTACTCATGATCGCAAATGAGAGATGTGGAAGAACTTGAAAATCGCAGGAGAAATCACCAAAAAAGATTAGGGTTCTTGCAAAAGGGATATTTGAGCACATGAGAGTTCGAAATTGCAAAGGTGGAAAAACTGAGAAAATTCGCTAAGTACCGAATTTATACTTAGAGAGTTAAAGGGTTGGAAGAGCAAGACCGTTGGATTAAAACCAGATCTAACGGTGTGGAGCATTAATTAACACAGCACTCAAAGTGGGCACGTTATGCGAGGAGGCGCTATCATTAAAGTAACTGACAGATGCGGCAGACGCGACGCGTGGCAGAAAAGTAGGCACGGCAGAAAGGACATGTGACAAGTGACCCTATCTCTGGCAATTAATGAGGTACTATTTGAAAAAATAAGCGGGAAATCCATCAGATGGTCGGTATCGGACACCATGTTATCCAGGAGGTCGATAGGCACAAATTCACTCTTAGATCGAGTCATTCAGACTCGACCAGAGTGGGGGGACTAGATGATATAGGATATTATACCCACAAGGCTAAATCGGTAAATAGACCGGTCGAGGAAGTCGTATTATGAGCAATTCAAGGAAATCGAGCAGTTAACCAGTCGACCAAGCAAAGCTAACGACCAAACTATCCTTCGACCAGATGATCGATCGAGCAGTTCAGTCGGCCTCGATAAGATCGACCACTTCGAGGACTTAACACCATGCTGATCGGCCTAGTCGCAGGCGCGTGAGAGAGCCTCTAACTGAACTTCAGGAGAATATTTACCCCATGTGCAGGGGGACACGTGTCGAGAAGGCAGTGGTTGATAGCGATAACCACCTCTGACAGCCTACCCCATGTGCAGGAGGACATGCGTCCGAATGGTATTGGTGCAGGCGATAGTGGCAACGGCCACCTCTGACACGCGTATGATGTGTACAGACGGGCAGTTAGGGCAGACAGATCATCAAATCCGGGCAGCCCTAGGTCAGGTATCTCACCCCTATATAAAGGGGGTGAGCCTTTCTTCTTCAACACGATCATTCTATTACTCACTCTAGAGAATTGATTGGATATACACTGACTTAAGCTTCGGAGGCTCTTCACCGGAAAACCCTTCCGGTGTGAGAGTTCTTTGTAGGTGCATGACGTTCAACCGGTGAGAAGGAAGGCGATCATTCAAGTTCCAGCCGGTCGGGAAGTTTTGTGTTAGCAATGCCCAAATTTTACCAGCATCCTACACATGATTTATAATGAATTATGGAGTACTAAACTCGGCTTTTGCACGCATGGAAACTATACTTCCGAATTTAAGCCTTAATTAACCTAAAAATCAAAATCTTTCATACTACTCGTGCACGACTCATTTTTAATGCTTGATAATCCTTAAAATATCATGCTTAGATAGAAAAATGGTTTAGAGAAGTGTTTACCTTCAATAAATTTCAAAAGTGAAACCCAAGGAGCTCTCGGCCGCTCCTACGAGGTCTCTCGGCAACGACAATGCTCGGTTGAATGAAAGGCTATGGAGGCTAATTGATAGTGTCCCTTAGGTAATATATAGCCTCTGGTTTCAATATGGCTCGAGAAAATTTGATGAGAATGAAAGGTTACTCGCTATGGACTCGGTGTGCGCGGTTAAGTGCTCGAATGTGGCTATCCAAGCTATACTAAAATTTTTCAAACTTTTGCTAAACTTTTCTAAGTGTTTCGGTCCCCCATGCTTGTTTTTCAGAGTTTAAATGAAGAGGATAGCTCATCCACATGCATTAAAATATGATATTTTTGGAGTTTTCCTCTCACCCCATCTCCTCTCCATAGTTTTGATGAAGAAGATGAGGAGGTCGACGTGGTCGAATTCATCATCCTTGAGGACAAGGAAGTACTCAAAGAGGACGGGAATTATGAAGATGTGGTCATTGACCCTAGCGAGCCCGAGTCCTACGATGACCTCGAGACTTGCCTCGAAAGCGGGCTAGAAGAGCCACAAGACCGAGAGTATTGGCCCACTGATAGGAGAGATTGGTCGAGAGGCTGTGGGAAAAGAGCACGAACACGCACCAAGAGGCGCAAGGCTAAAAGTGCGAAGAAGCGACGTACGACAAGTACACGCGAGGAGGAAGGTTGGGCCGATGCCGAGTGTGTAGTACCGGGCAAGTTGGGCGAGTGGTACAAGCCGTGCGCAAGGAAGCGGCGTGCATGGCACTTGGAGGCTAGGCGAAATGGCGCGCGAAGGGTGGAGGATGGGTGGTTAGCGCGCGAGGGCGACTGTTGCAGGCCGGTAAATGAGTGCGAGGAATCGCGAGGCGCGCTGGGCGAGCGCTGGATGCTGGGCGAGGTAGCGCTGGCCGAGCGCGGCGCACTGGGCAGTGCGCGGGCAACGCTGGGCGCACAGGGGCACGCGGTAGGTGATCAGGGCACGGGAGTTGGCCCGCGCGGGGCACACCCAGAACACGGGTGCGATGTCGAGGAGGCAGGCGTGCAGGCCACTGGCGCGCTGGGCTGGGACGTGCGGGCGATGGGCGGCAGGCGTGTGGCACGCGCAACAGCTGGAGCGTGTGGGACGAACGCGTACGATGTCGCGCGCGACGAGGAATTGGCAAAATGGGGCGGCTAGGGTTCCTTTGTGGCAGTCGATTGGAGTGGAGTGCAAGCAAGGGATTGGAGCAAGATATTATTAGCTTATTAGACTTCTAGTATTATTAGGATTTTATTATTATGGTAATTCTAGATGTTAGGACATCTAGTTGCATTAGGATTTTATTTGCTTTCATAGATTTGGAGTTCTAGTTGAAGAAGTACTAGACTAAGTTAGGATCTATAAATACATGTCTTCTCTAATTATTTTCATAAGTTATGTTATGTCAAGAAGTTAATAGAAAAGAACATTTGTTCATAGAGTTTGTGTTAGAAATAGGATCAACATCCGAGTTTCTTCACACCTATCGCGAAGTACGAAGGCGTGGACGCACGTATTAGCATCCGTCGATCGAAGACCAAGGCGTCGACGCGGGTTTTCACAGCAATCAAGTTTAGCGGAACACACAATCTTCATCAGCTGCCAGGCTCACTGGCGCGCTGTCTGCTGGGCTGTGCTGCGGGACGCACTGGGCCGCACTGCAGGTCCTGCTGGGCCGCGGCTGCGGGTTGTACTAGCACACCTGGGCTGCGCGCGATCGTTGGGCCTCGGCTCAATTTTGAGTTCGATTCGACTTTGTTTTGGGGTTTTATTTCCTATAATAATTCAAATATACTTAGACTCGATCCTATCCCAAATTTAAATAATTTTTCTTCAATTTATGAAGGAAAATTTTTCCGAGACTTGTACTAAATATTTATTCGGCTTCGAGATGACATTTCTTCCGAATTTTCTGGACTTGATCTGGATCGTGGAACTTTATGAATTTAATAACTTATACTCTAAAAGTAAAATCGAGCATCTATTAATAAAAATTAGCTTTAAACTCGAAAGCTAATGACATATAATTATTAATAAAATACTAGGATGTTACAACACGACCACAGTAGGATTATCTCAAAATCGAGAGGATGAGAATCTCGATACATGGGACAACCTAAAGAACAGAGAAAGTCTGGTCGATTGGAGGAGAGATCGAGAGAAGAGTTGTTCAGATGGTCGATATAGAGGTTGGGGTGACCTAATGGTCGAGCACCCAGTACGGGGAGTAGGATGTGAGAGATTGACTTGGATAAGGTCAACTATGGAGGTCTCCAACGGAATTGTCAGTGTGACGTCAGTAGAATCAAGGGGGGAATATTTTACCCATGTGCAGAGGACACGTGGTGCAGAGGTACTTGTGCAGAGGATAGTGGCGACGGCTCTCTGACACACTCTCACTGTGTGTACGAACCAGCAAACCTGGAAAGCCAACTCAGCAGGTCCGGGCAGCTCTTAGGGCAGGTATCTCACCCCTATATATATGGGGTGAGCTTTTCTTGTTGAACACGATCATTCTATTTTCACTCTTAAGAATTGATTGAGCAAATGCTGACTTAAGCTTTGGAGGCTCTTCACCGGAAAACCCCTCCGGTGTGAGAGTTCTTTATAGGTGCAGACGATCAACGGCGAGAAGGAAGGCGATTACTCGGGTTCCATCCGGTCGGAGAGTTTTGTGTTACCAGAGCTGGAAGGTGATGGGGAGGGTGAACCACTTTATTTGGAGATGCTGCAATGGGGCACTCCCAGTAGGAGAACAATTGCAGGCTAGAGGAATGAAGGTGGATATTATTTGTGCTCAGTGTGGTGAGGCCAATGAATCTATAGAACATGTTCTTTTTCATTACAGGTGGGCTCAGGATGTACGGAAGATGGCGACTGTCAACTGGAATGGACCCAAAGGAAATGAAACTTTCAAATCTTGGTGGTGGCAAATCTACCAACTGGACCATAGTGACACTTCAGAAGCCCCTATCCAATTGTCAACATACATTCTTTGGTGGCTATGGAAGTGTCGTAATCTGTGGGTGTATGAGCAAACTAGAAGATCTGCTCATGTGGTTGTTAAGGCTGCAGGTCATCAGTGGCAAGCTTTCTTAGCTAACAGGAGGAGTGTGGGATCTTAATATACATATGTTGGGTCTGTTCATATTAGATATTTCTTATTGTGTTTGTACTTTGTTTTCCTTAGTTTCCTTATGGTCTGAATGATAGTAGTAGATATGTTATGTGGTTTTTATTTAATCTACATAGATAAGTGTGAGTCTAAGTTCAGGAAAGGCTTGGTCTTTACAGGATGATTTGCTTGTTGATTGGAGGTTGTGTATGTGTGTTGGATTGATGTTGGTTATCTAGGCCACTTAATGTGGTGCTCCCATGTATCCGACGATGTAATATTTGAACTTTGTTGTGTTGTTTTAATGAGAATTTTCTATCATTTGAAGAAAAAAAAAAGATAGTCTTCAACGAAAAACTCAAAAAAAAAAAAAAAAAAAAATATACCGATGGGATTCTGACGGCAATTTCAATGGATACTCAATACAATTATTTCCGTTAGCATTTTCCAAAGGATTCCAATGAAAATTCCTACATAAATATTCCATTCGAATGAGTTTTCCATTTGAAGAGTTTTTCCATTGAAATTTTTAGACTTTGACGATTCCAACGGTTGAAATGTGGGTGAAAATAAATTTCAATGGAGATCCAACGATAAAAATCGTTGGAATCATCAAATTTAATCTAAAATTCTAATGGAATACACATTCTAACGGAGTATTTTCTATGAGATCATTCCAACTGAAGCTATACCATTAGAAATCTCCATAGCAAAACTGTATCAAGATAATGCTTGAATCCTCTTTCTTTTCCTCGAAGTTGATTTCAAGTTTTCAAGTCGTCCACGCAAAATAAATAATATTTCTCAGGAGATAAAAGGGAATAGATAAGGCAAGAGAGTCCAGGTACCTCCCGGAGTACCCGGAACAGTCAACCGGCTGCAGCCAGCTAGCGGCGACCCCCAAAACCAAAAAATGATCCGTGATTTGGAGTACCTCATCAGTCTGCCAGCGGCCCAAGCTTCCCTTGGTCATTAGCCTGTCTCTTCTTCGGCCACCAAATCCTTAGGCGGTCCGATTGGTCCCACTCCTACCGTCGCATGTGTCAACACCAGTTCGAGCTCTGAAGCCCCGAAGGAACCTCCCGTAACTTCCAACCGGAAGTTGTCAGATTTGTCACCGAGTTCGGTCAGACAACGGCGACACTCAACACTCAACTTGCCCTAATCTCGTACGCACTATGTCCTCGGGCTTCCCCTTTTGGGCAGGTAAGTGCCTCTATTTCTTCTCCCTCCGAGCTCGTCTTTACAAAGGCCAAATTCATCTTTTTTTTTTTGTCCAATTCTGTTGAGCCCTTTTTCACTCAATCAGCCTAATTCTTCTATCATTCCCTTTCACCCCAGCCTCCACCTTGCCCAACCCGATCCCAACTCAAATTATACCCGATCCAGTCCCTCCAAAACGGCTTGAACCCGACCCAACCCTCCTATTCAGCCTAACCGACAACCCAAACCCAAATTGCCGGCCTTGGACCGGAAAAACCCTACCTCTCGACTGCCAAAAATACCATATGTAATGTCCCATTTGAATTATATGTATTATCGTATTTTATTTCAATATGTTATCGCATGTATTGCTCGTCATGTCCCATTAAGACTTACTATAATTAATTAGACGTTCTCTAATTAATTTAATATGTCATATAATTCGATATCCTTGGTTATTCGTGTTGATATTATCCGAACTATTTTCCGAGCAAGCCTAGAGTTCGATACTCGACCCAAATTATCAAGAATATTTTTTGGTCCACTCGAATAATTTTATTACGACTTGTATTGTGTAATTTTCGGCCCTTTAATAGTTTCTAAAATCCATCCATATTAACGTAACAAGTTCAAGCCCAATATATTTGGACCATTTGGAAATAAATCTTGTTGCCCTAGGTGGATTAAACTTAAACCTTTCAGCAGCGTACAATTTTTGACAACTTTTTCTTCTCTACGTTCAAAATTCTTGGAAATGGACTTCATGGTATCTCTCCCCAAATATCGCGCGCGACCGATTCACCCTCTCTCGTCTCTATTATATCTCGACAGAAAAGGATTTTCTTCAACAATCCTATTTTCCCTCATCGCCAAGAGCAGTTTAAAAGCCCCTTTCTTCTTATTCGTAAAAATCTCACCCTAAATCGAGCAGAACTCCATCGCCATTTAACCTAGCATTCGATTGTCTCCATCCCTCATGATGAACCAAACCAGATTATTCAAATAGTAAGAACTCTAAATCCTAACTCGAGGCTTCAGCTGCCGATATCTTGAACTGAGCCGCTCGTATCGGAAACCCGTCTCTCGTCGTTCATTTTGCTCCCAGCCAATTGGGCTAATTCGGGTCGAACCCATTTGATTGTTGATAGAATTTGGATTTAACTTTATTCGGAATAAATCGATATTAATCCCAAGAGCGTTCATATTGATTAATCAAATATCATAACCGAATAGCGGAAGCGTACCTGATAGATTCATGTTGACTGATTAATTGAGTTTGGGATTTGGAAATCTTCCAAAAGGCCGTGAATTTTTCCTTATTATTTCTTTCGGACGTATGAAAGAAAAACTGATATATTTTCTTGAAGAATAAAATTTCTTCTGATGCATATTGATGCCCCCCTTAACTCTTCTTTTATAATGATTAGTGTCAACTAATCACATTTAATGAAAGAGGTTGATATGATCATCCTCATTCAAGCCATCCACATCATCATTTTCTTGAAGAAATACCAAATAATCATCCGGAATGACATTTCTACGTTCTCTAGTAGATCTCCGCAAAAGCGTTGGCTCTTGAACTATATGTTCTTGAGTTTGTTGAGTTTGTTCTATAGGTACACGTTGAGGTTCGGGTTCAAAATGAACAGGTTCTTCAATTGTATCTTGAAACTGTATGGGAGCTGGAATGACTATTTTCTCTTGAGGGATCAGGTCAACCACTTTGGTGATTTCTTGATCCTCAAAAGTAAAGTCTGAATCTGTATTTCTCCCCCAAAACTCAACATTCTCGAAGAACGTGGCAGTTCCCATCTCAAAAATATTTCCTGATGTGGGATCATAAAATATATACCTCTTCGATCGTTCCAAGTAACCAATGAAATAACAGCTTACCGTACGAGGAGCTAGCTTTGGTTCATTTAGCCTATAAGCCTCGCCTCAGCTGGACAACCCCACACCCTAAATTCCGTAAGCTAGGCTTATGCCCAGTCCAAAGTTCATAGGGTGTTTTAGCAGTCGCCTTAGTTGGTACTCGATTTAGGATGTAGACTGCAGTCTTTAGTGCTTTCCCCATAAGTATCGTGGTAAAGTAGATTGGCAAATCATACTTCGAACCATAACCTTTAATGTGCGATCTTGTCTCTCAGCAACACCATTCATGCTAGGCGAACCTGGCATAGTGTATTGAGGAACTATTCCACACTCCTTAAGGAAGTCAGCAAATGGGCCTGGACGCTGTTCACCAGATCTATCATTTCTGCCGTAATATTCACCTCCACGGTCAGATCTGACGATCTTAGTGCGTTTGCTGAGTTGATTTTCAACTTCAGCCTTAAATGCTTTGAACATGTCCAAGGCCTCAAATTTTTCCCATATGAGGTATAGATAACAATATCGAGAATAATCTTCTATGAATGATACAAAGTATTGTTGACCATTCCATGAAGGTGTAGAAAAAGGCCCACAAATATCCGTATGTATCAACTCTAAGACTTCCGTAGCTCGATAAGCACCTATCCTCTTTACTTTGGTTTGTTTATCTTTAATACAATTGACACAAACATCAAGATCTGAGAAATTAATAGAATCAAGAATTCCATCCTTAATGAGTCTTTCAATTCTATTTCTCGAAATATGTCCCAAACGTTTATGCCATAGCACACTTGATTCATCTAATTTTCCCTTAGTACCTTTTGATTCCACATTCAGGGTTTCGTTATAGGAAGTTATAGTGTTGAGCATATATAAATTATCATCGTCCATAAAAGTACCAAAACCAACCACATTGGAATTAAAAGACAATACAACTTTATTGTTTCCAAATGAACAATAATAACCAGATTTATCCAAATAAGAAACAAAAACAAAATTTTGTCTAAAAGACGGTATAACAAAAGTGTCTTTTAATTCCATAAAATGTCCAGTAATTAATAATAATTTAAATATGCCCACAACTTCCACATCCACCAATTCACCATTTCCAAAGTAAATGCGTCTTTCAGCATCAGCTGGTTTTCGGTGGCTCAGGCAACCCTGCATTGAAACACTGATATTAGTAGTTAAACCAGAGTCTAACCACCAAGTGTTTCGAGGTACTGAAGCTAAATTGACTTCAGGACAAACCAAATTAAAGAATGTACCTTTCTCCACGCACCAGGCGGAATACTTGGCACAATCTTTCTTTACATGTCCAGATTTTTTGCAAAAGAAGCATGAAATCTCCTCTGGTTTACCCTTTGGAGCTGAACCTTTAGCAGTTTCAACCTTAACGGCCTTATACTTTCTTTTAAAGCCACCAGCATCTTTCGAGGTACCAACCATATGTACCTCCTCAGCCTTATTATGCTTCATTCTTTCTTCTTTTTCAACACAGTGAGAAATGAGCTCATTAAGAGTCCACTTCTCCTTTTGGCAGTTATAACTGACCTTAAACTGATCGTATTGAGAAGGAAGAGAGATCAGTACCAATAGGACAAGCATGTCCTCCGAAAGGTCTAACATTAATGCCCTCAACTTAGAAGCAATATTGGACATCTTGAGGATGTACTCCGTTATGTTGCATTTGCCGAGATACCTCATGGTAATGAGATTCTTTAAAAGAGTACTCATTTTCGCCTTATCACTTTTGTTAAAGCGCTTTTCAATCTCGACAAGGAACTCTTTAGCCAGAGTGATATCATCAGATATCATTCCTCGAAAGATTTCTGGAATGCTTTTCTTTATGATCATAAGACTTAGGCGATTAGACCTTTCCCACTTCTCAAAGCACTGTTTTTCCTCAATAGTGTTGTTCTCCGTAAAAGAAACAGGTTGGTCTATCCTTAATGCCAAGTCTAGATCCATACAGCCAAATGAATCAAAATTGATTCTTTCCAGTTCTTAAAGTTGTCCCCAGATAAAGTGGGGACTTGATAGTTGGTAGATACCATAGATGAAGAACCTGATGAGAATAATAAACAGAGATACGCACAATTTTATCCATAATTAATCATTTAAACCAAATATGGTTTAAACCCATAGCAAGATACCAAGCACAACATTAATATCAAATCTTTGGATAGTAATATTAATTGTAAGCGGTACTCTTGTTGTAATAATCAAATCTTGACAATAAATTCTGTCAAACAATAAAATTATCTTTGAATAGAATTATTGTTCACATGAACCTTATAATTGTCACATATTTATTATTACAGGTATACTTGTAATTCGGCCATATGTCAATTTATCTTTGGGCTTATTAACACACGCAAGAAATTACAAAAATGCAACAATCTTTAGTATTTAAATAAATTAATCTACATAAAAGAGGTCACTTTGACAACATTTTGTTTCAATTAATCTATTTAAATTAAAAATGAAGTGTCGAACATATAACTCAATATCGGCGATCGAACTTTACACTGGGTCCAAAAATAAAGAGACCCGTATAAAAATATTCATGTGTGAGGCTGATGCCGTGAGGGCCGTGAACCCGTAAGCCACAAACACAACAATTTCTCAAGACATAAAAAAAATCCCCTACTATTTCTCCCACGCAAACAATGTCCAATTCATTTAGAAATTAAATTTCACAAGTAGGTCCAAATTTGCATACACATGCAACAACAAATTCCTCACAATAATTTAGTAACCTGATGCAAATAATTCAATTGAATCCAACTGGCTCAAAATAATTTAATAACCTGATGCAAATAACTCAATTGAATCATTTCCAACATGTCAGATTCATCCAGAATCGAAAACAACATGAATAATTTCCCAAAATAAAAACTGGATTTCTCGGATATAATCAAATTAATTCCCAAAAATTCAATATAAAATGGCTCTATACCAATTGATAAGATATGGATTTAACTTTATTCAAAATAAATTGATATTAATCCCAAGAGCATTCATATTGAATAATCAAAAATCATAACCGAATAGCGGAAGTGTACCTGATAGATTCATGTTGACTGATTAATTGAATTTGGGATTTGGAAGTCTTCCAAAAGGCCGTGAATTCTTCCTTATTATTTATTTCGGACGTATGAAAGAAAAACTGATATATTTTCTTGAAGAAGAAAATTTCTTCTGATGCATATTGATGCCCCCTTAACCCTTCTTTTATAATGATTAGTGTCAACTAATCACATTTAATGAAAGAGGTGTCGGCAACTACTGCCAAATGGGCATCACTTTATTTTCACAGCTTTTGGGGACTCCACCCATAAATAATTTTGATCCAAATTATTTGCTATTTAGGTCCTCAAGTTTAATATTATTATTTGTTACGTCACCAAATAATAATATTACAGGGTGTCCACATTTAAACATTCCACAATCAAAATTAAGTCCTTAGCCAATGTACAATAATTTGATCACTAAATTTGGCTAAACAATATAATGACCCAATGTATTAATTACACATATTTAATCCCAAAATAGATTTAACAATTGTCGCTCCAGGTTTAAGCGTCCTAAATGAGCAGCCATCGGGCCTCGTCAGCCGCGTTGTCTCAAGTTGAGTTATCTGTGATATTTGCTCGCCTCCACGAGCCCCTTTCACCGGCGTCCTCGAGCATCTCCGTCAACTGAGCCCACCTGAGCCCGCGTCGACCGAGTATCAGCAACCGCCCTAGGAGTTCAAATTGAGAAAACGTATGGCCAACCAACCTCTGTCGACACTATACTTTTCCGACGAGGAGCCACAACCGCGGGTAGCAGCCACTTGCAGAGTCCCAACCGATTGTCGTTGAACACGAGAAATAGCAGACCGAGCCATCCGCGAGTCGAGCCATCAGCCCGAGTTTGTCAACCTATTCACCGTTAACAGTCGGTTCCCAGACCTCCGTCACCGTTGGAGATGCAACCCCGCTGAAGAAAGCCACGAGCCACTGCAGTCCTAATGTCGGCGACCGATCTCCAGCCATCTCCGCCGCCGACACCCCACAATCAGCCATGCCCCGAACCACCAAGAGAATAGGGCCTCGCCATGGACAACTGCGGCCAGCCATCGTTGCGCAAGTAACCGAGATCCTCGGGCAAGACGTTCATCCAACAACGAGGAATCGTCTGTCCATGAATCGTCGAGCATACGCGTAAAGAAGAGGAGAAATTTTCAAGAATTTAGTACCATCAATTTGGGGATATGCTATCTGCGTGAAGAGGAGAATGCGAGAATAAAAGAAAGGGAGAAGAAGAGAAATAGAGAAAAGGAAAAGAAAAAAGGAGGAAATAAGCTGAAAGTGGAAAAGAAAAAGAAAAATTAGAAAATTGATTTTTCTAATGGGCTTTAATGTTGAAATTGGACTTCTGGGATTAAATTTGGGCTACAAGTGAATTTATTTGAGATCAAAGGAAAGCAAATAGAAATGAACCCCGTCAAAAGCACGACCAAGACGCCGCCGAGGAGCCTTGCCGTTCATCCCATTGGAGTTCTTGTGATCTCTCCTTGGAGTACGGTAATGGGTGGCTTACTCTGGACCTATTTTGATGTGTATATGTATATATGTGTTGCCTTGGTGAATATATATGATATGTGGAATTATAAGTTTTTATAATTATGTCGATTTGTGGTCTTCTCTTTGGTTTAATGTTGAAACCGAAGGACATGTGTGAAATTCGTGGAAATCCTTTAGTTATAGGTACTTTAGAGTGTCCTTGGTCTGTTAGTGAAGGCCTTGTGTCGTTATGATGTATATATAT
>CACSLK010000984.1:9729425-9758708 GCA_902706635.1 Striga hermonthica
TATATTGAGATATGAATTTTTCAAGTCGAGCATGCTGCTGTATCTTGTAAAATTCATGAAAAATCGAATTCTGAGGCAAATGATGTAAAATTTTGATATGTGTGCTCTCTAATATTGGCGTTTATATGGTAAAAATAGCAAGTTAAAATTTGATGTTTAACTTGGTCAAATGACGATATTGATATCTGGCATGTTTCTTGTAAAAACCATATAAAATCTTGTACTTGCTGAAATGAACTGAAATTTTGAAGTGTTGGTTTCCTCTGAGGGTTTATCATTGTGTCCAAATTTCATGTCTAAATTCGAAACCTAGTTATGTGAACCCGTAAATTCATATTTTAAGCATGTTTTTGCAAAAATTATTTACTTGAGTTAGGATGATGTTTAGAGGTCAACCTTTTGTGAAAATGTGTGTTTTTATGTCCTCTGTTATGTGAGAAGTTTGAGATAAAAACCCCGAGCCAAACTCCCGAAGCTTTGGTAAGTATTATTTTACAGCCGCCAGCTGCGCCAACCGAACCTTGTTTTGAATTTTCTCGACTGGTTTGTCCCCCATTTGACCCGTCACCTCGTTTTAGTGTCGAGTCTGCTTTAAATGATTTTAATTGGTATTTTGAGTCTAATTGGTAAATCCAAAGGTTCCAAACTCCACTAAAGATTCCACGAATCACTTAGTCGATAATGTTCGTCTAAGTGAAGATGTTGAGAATGTCTCTAATTGTCGGGATATTATGAACATAGGACTATCTTGATAAATGTAGGTGTTTGACGAGTCGTGCTCTCATTCTACCAGCAGTTGTGTGCCATATTCTACTTTCATATCCAGGTGGGTTGATTTTATGAATATCTATGTCGTGAGTAATTGATGTTATATGTATGGTATGATCAATGAATGCATGTGAACTCTACCGGCCGTCGAACGGTTATCCCGTAGCTATAGAACGGACCCTGTTGGGGTAATCTTCTCTTTTCTCATGTAACACCAGGGTAGGGCCCTCGGTCGACGATAGGCATCTCGTTGTAAGACCAAAGCAAGAGTCTTGGCCGACAGTTGACCTCGTTGTAAGACCAAGGCAGGGGCCTTGGCCAACGGGGATACTCCTACTGTTTGGGCATCGTTGTAAGACAAAGGCAGGGGCCTTGGCATTCGATACGTGGACCAACAATAGTCTATTGATTAGGTGTACACATGAGGCTTGACTTTGGATAGGAGATGGGATAGATAATTGATTCGTATACATGCTGCGACCATACCTGTCCTATTATAATTGTTATTTATGTGCATAGTGGTGAGCAAGTGGATATTTGTGCTCACCCCATGTCCCCCCTCCCCACAGACGCAGGTTAAGCAGATGCGGCCACTGCGAGGCGAGGCGAGGCCAGTGTTGGTCGGTCTAGATGACTGGACTATTATTTGTGTTGCTTCCGCTTTATTTGAACTTATGACTGAACTTATGACTTTGTCATTTCAAACTCTAGTTATTTATGTTATTCTGAAACATTTTTAGGGAGATGCCCCGTTGACATTGCTATATCTTTAAACTTGGGCTTGAAAACTTGATTTGGGTGTTTATGTCTTATGGTGAATCCTTTGATAAGGTGATGAATTATGTTTCGATGTCATAGCTATGACTGTATATTCTGATTCATGTGATGATTCTTATTTTGACTTTGTAAATAAATGAGTAACGTCACAAGTATTTGAAATGAATTGCGAAAAATTAAATTGATTTTTCTGAAAAGTCATGGATTTTCATTAAATCAAAGTGGGGCGTTACAGTGTGGTATCAGATTAGGTCTACGTTTATGTAGACTGCTTATTGTGGATATTGTGAATTATTTGCTTATGAATTGCAAATGACCACTCGTCTATGTCGTGCGGCACCAGCTCAAGGTATGTTGTTCATAAGTAATAATGATATTGCTTATGTTATGGTATTGATGTATTATTAATTGGTGCATAGGAATTTATCCTCCGTATGTATGGGCTTGAACTCTAGTGGTAAGGAGTTAAGTTTTGGATTTAGAGGTTCGTTGATATGAGTTTTCGGTATGGTATTGTCGAGTAAGCTCGGACTTTAGCAGTTCTTTTGCTATAAGTTCTGCTTAGTGTCTCCAGGTGAGGACCATTCGTAAACTATCCCGAAAAAGAAGGGTTTAGGAATCGAGTAAGTCCCTAGTGTGTGGGATTACTCAGAGAACTAGAACCATTGTCGATAAGACCATAAGATGAGTGTTAGTACCCAGTCAATAAGGGCCGGGAGTGGCGATTAGGTGCCACGTTCATGTTGCTGATCGACCTCATAAATTATGGAGAGTCTGATGCGTATCACTGTCGCGGCTCCCGAGGGTGGGTAAGCCTCGAGAGAGACGATAGGTGTCAATTCTTCTGCGAAAATTTCCAACGAAGGAATCCAACATTGATCTTAGGACGGATAGGATGATCAAACACCGCGTGAATATCCTATGACCAGGACTGTGAGGCGACACTTCAATCTTGAAGAAGACGACAAAAATTATCTTCCGTGCATCAAGAAAGTGATGCCCACGTGTTGAGGATTATGAAGGATCTTTTAAGGAGGGTAGTCGAACCTCGTGCAGAGCTGTCTTCATTCTTGAGTTTCGCTTATTGTAGTTTTTGAAAAATCTTGTTTTTTGTTTTGTTCGTTTGGAGTTTCGAGTTCAAGTTTTGCAACCTTGTGTATTAATTAAGACGAGTACTTCAGTTTTCTGCTTGTCTAATATCATTCTTTCATTTGTGTTTATGTCATTCGGACTGGGTATTCTATTCACATCCCGATCGGTTTGTCATTGTCTTTAACGATGACGTCCTGGTCTATTTTCGAGATGCGATTGAAACGAATCAACCGACTGGCGAAGAAGGGTGATCAACCGCTACCCAGGGGTTAGGACCAGTTCGACCAACAAAGGTAATTGTTGTATTCTCGCAGATCGATCCAAGACCTAGCTACGATCAATGGAAGTAACTGAGGTATTCCCAAAGATCGATTCGGGACCTGGCTACCATCAACGAAGATTAAAAGAGAGTCCAATGTACCAAATGAGGCTTCACGACGTGATCCAGAAGCGTGAAAATCTTAGCAATATAGGAATTGAGCTCGTTTAGGACTGTCGGCATGATTAGCTACGTGAGTAAGTGCTGACGTGACGACCGACCCTGTTAGTCGGAAGAGTCAAGCGAGCTAACCATCATATTGTTCGGCGATGACCATTGTGTTAGGATTATTCCTGGCCGAGGAATGGACGTTCGAACTCTTTGGAAATCTTTCCCTATTTCTATTGTTAATTATTCGTTGGATTAATTGTGTCGATAAGGGAAAAAGTGGTGAACTTGGGACTCAGTTTTATGCCTTATTATGATTTGAAACCCTTGAAACATTCGAGATTATTTAACATCTAAAATTCCATGAAAAATTCTTTTGGTTAGACACTAAATTTCATGGTTTGAAAGTTATGTGAAAAACTCTTTTCCCTTTCTGGTTACCTTGGAAATTATGAACCCGGAATTTGAAGTTTCTTATCTGTACCTCGAACTGAATGTCGAGCGTGGATGGGTGTAGCCACGCGAAGTGATGGTCGAGCATGCACGCCTGTGCTGAGAGACGAGAAGCCAACTCCAGGGCTGACCGTTGACTCGCACGAGAGTTGCAGCCGCCATCACTGAATGCACGAACTCCCCAGGCCAATGTGTACGGCCAAACCTCGACCTTCCAGCTGATCTTTGAGTAGTTACTCGCACGCGTCTCAGCGTCCCGCATGTGCAGCGCCAGCGTGTGTGCCATCTCTCAGGTGACAGTGCATTAAACTCCGGACTGAGTTTGTCCCATTGAATCAGTATTCTTTGTCAAATTGTATGTTGACCTTTTGGACCTTTTCTCTTG
This sequence comes from Striga hermonthica, assembly GCA_902706635.1. Lineage (NCBI taxonomy): Eukaryota > Viridiplantae > Streptophyta > Magnoliopsida > Lamiales > Orobanchaceae > Striga > Striga hermonthica. The sequence goes on from CACSLK010000984.1 coordinate 9,733,328, forward strand.
AGCCTTGAACCGAGAACTCCAAGTTCCACTAAACCGTTCTATGAATTCCCTAATCAAAGATTCTAGATTAAGGGAACCTTGTCGATAGTTCTATGCAATATGCGAGATTTTCTCGAGTTGGCAAGATAGAAGTTTCCGCATTGATGTTGGGCCTAGTCGCGAGTCTCGATTAGAGACTATGTATACTTCGTAGGGATTGAGTCTATGATGAGATTGTGGGAAAGTTTTCAGCGTGACCCGGACACGAGACTGAAGCTTGATGCCACACATCGACCCTTGATGTGGGATGATCGTAGCGTGCTGTCAATACACCGAAAGACCGATGGTGTCATGTGTGTTGATATATGCGATGCAAAATATTGGTATGGAAAGTGGTGTGAGACACCTTAGTTCTGGGAAGAGAAGGGAGTCGCCGTCGTACAATGTTAGCTCTTTTTAAGTCTCGATCGAGTCAATGACCTAGCCTGACGGTTGGCCTTACTACCAGATCATTCGGGACTGGACGACATGATGTACACCTCAAGTGGAGGAAATATGTACACCTTGAGTGGAGGAGTTGCGTGCATGTTCCCGCAAGGCATGTAGTAAACTTTGGCTAGCTGCATTATGGGCAGAACCTAACCTATGATGAGGTACCGGTGGTCGTTTTGGAACGAACGGCCCCACAGTCGAGGAACCGGTTATGGTACTCGTCAAAGTCTAAGAAGAGCCATTTTGGCATGGGTGAAGAGACTTGGGAGAGCGAGAATGAATTATGGGAGTGGTATCCGAAGTTCGGAATTTGTAATTCTTCTGTATATGTGTTCTTCCTGTGAGTTGCCTGTTCTTGTTGAATTTCCGAGGACATAAATCATTTAAGAAGGGTAGATTGTAATGAACCATTTGAATTATATGTATTATCGTATTTTATTTCAATATGTTATCTAAAATCAGTCCATATTAACATAACAATTCAAACCCAATTTATTTGGACCATTTGGAAATAAATTTTGTTGCCCCAAGTGGGTTAAACTTAAACCTTTCAGCAGCGTACAATTTTTGACAACTTTTTCTTCTCCACGTTCAAAATTCTTAGAAATGGTCTTCATGGTATCTCCCCAAATATTGCGCGACCGATTCACCCTGTCTCGTCTCTATTATATCTCGGCAGAAAAGGATTTTCTTCATGAATCCTATTTTCCCCCATCGTCAATAGCAGTTTGAAAGCCCCTTTCTTTTTATTCTAAAAATCTCAACCTAAATCAAGCAGAACTCCATCGTCATTTAACCTAGCATCCAATCGTCTCCATCCCTCGTGATGAACCAAACCAGATTATTCAAACAGTAAGTGTAAGAAATTTAACGGGTATATTCATAACTATTAGGCGGAATTGAATAAACCCTAATCATGTAATTCTATCATTTCATAGAATATGGATCTTTGCATAAATTAAATTGCACATAGAACTTACAAGAATCCAGCTTATAGTCCTTCCCTGTTTTCTTGATCTATTGATCTACGATTCTTCTCCATGATCTTCTTTACCGTAATCTCCAATTGTGCGTTTCGTCTTTGCCTATGAATTGTTTCTCTCTCCCGCTTCTCTCGTCTTTCCATAAAGCCCTTGATGTTGAGAACTCCATTTTCATATGAGATGGGAGAGAGGGGTATGTAGTATATATATGAAGAGGAGACTTAAAATCCTAATCATACTACCATTCCCCATGTTCTAACCTAACTTACTGTCCAAGTCAAACATCACAAATTGGACTCTTTAATATTAGAACATTAAATAATTCATCAAATACATATTCACTTTTAATAAAGTTTGACTATTAATTCAATTAGGTCCAACTAATTATATTGTCCACAATAATAGAATAATATATAAAATATTATTACATTCTCCCACTTGGACCATATAAATGTCGAAACCCAAAGAACTACTTTAAGCGCGCACCTTTCATCAAACTTATGATTGAATACATATATCTATAAGTTTAAAATCAAAATAGAAATTAATCGATTCATGGCGGTCACAAGTCTTCGAGCGACATGATCCCTTCATTGTACCACAAATCATTTCTAATTCAACTTTACTTTAATATGGAACAAACCATTCGTACCATAACCATAAGCCATCCAACTTTTATGTATATACTATAAAATCAAATATTTGTAATGATGGTATTATATGTGAAGAACCAAACATCTTTAATCGAATTCAATAAGTGTCAAAACTATTAATTGAGCAATTCTATTCAGTAACGATCAGTCCAACAAGGCCCCATTCGTTACTCCTAATTTTTTTTATATGCCTTGCAAAGACTACAGGGAATAACCCTTTAATGGATCCACTTTCATGAAATTAGTACTAAAATGCTCAAATGACACTTTATTTCTCACTTCTACTTTTACGACCAAGTAGTTTAATTTTATGTGATTCACACCCGTTGAATACTTGTCATTCCTTGAAATAATATTGCTACAAAACTACAACAATTCTTAGCGGCTTGGACAAGATGTCGACATTTCCAAGTCCTAAGATAAAGTATCGTAGCCCTAAATTTTGACTTGTGGCCTCAAAGCATACCACAATCTCAAACTTAATCGTGGAAGTCACGATGATGGACTTTGTTCCACTTTTCCATAATCTTGCTTCTTTAGACATTATGAGCAAAGGTCTGAATCTGAGTATCCAATTATAACAAATAATTTGGATATTCTTTAAGTTAGCATGTGCTCTTTAATGTCTTGTACATACTTTAAATAAATTCTTTGCAGCATTTATATAAGCGTTTAGAGATTACTTTCATATTTGCTTAACGTACCAGCAACAAATATGTTATCAAACCTAGTACAGGTTCGTCTCACTTAAGACTTCTAATCATTTATATCTAAGGAATTTCCCCCATCACTTTTCATTCCATTTTACCTTTTTGGACATTTCGTTTAGACTAAATGTACCCCTTTTATGAATTAAAATTATACGGAACAACTATCCATTATTTCTCAAATAAAACTTTTATGGGATCATTTATTCCTTTTGATCTATTCGAGAATATTTATATTCCAATTAGCAAGGACGTTTCATCCACATCCTTTATTTCAGAACTTTTTAGAGAGATAATACTTTACTTCGTGCAACATGTCCACATTATTAGCAACTATAATATGTCATAGACATACGGAACTAAAGTAACAAATCTACTCCCACTGACCTTAATGTTTATACACCAATTTATGGTATTCTCTACAAAACCATAAGCAGTGATGATATCATTGAACTTAAGATACCATTGACGAGAGGCTTGTTTTAGTCAAAATATATCGATCTATTCAACTTACACACTAATGTTTCATCTCCTGTGATCTCAAAAACTTTAAATTAGTTTATGTAGATCTCCTTTTAAGTTTATCTTTTAGAAGGTGATCTTTAATTCCATTTGATAAAGCTCAAAATCATACAGATCCACCATTACCATTACAATTCTCAAGGAATATTTCTCAAAACGAGAAAGAATGTTTCCTTGTAGTCAATGCCTTCGTTTTGGATGTAACTTTTATGAACAAGTTTAACTTTATATCTTTTGATATTACCTTTAGAGTCGTGCTAGGTTTTAAAAAACCCATTTACACACAACTCTTTTATACCCTTCAGGTAATTCTACTAAATTTCTAACTTTATTGTCATCCATTGACTGTAATTATTCTTTCATAGCATTGATAAACTTTTCCTGAATTTTTACTTTTCATGGCTTGTGATTCATCAACCAAAGGTTGTTCTATAATTTCTTGATTGCATGCCATTGATTCATTATCAAGTGAGTTTGGATCATTTTGTTATTTATCTAAGTTACATGACAGTAGTGTAACTAAAACAATAACAACCATCGATGGACTCTCGGGTTTGGACTGTTCAACCCGAGTTTCTTTGACATCCAAACTTTGAGGTTCCAAACTCCCACTGATTTGATCATTTTTAATGAATCGAGCATTACTGGAATCAACTATTCTTGTACTATGGTTAGGGCTATAATACTTATATCCTTTAGAACTTTTCGAATAGACAATGCATAAACACTGACTGTCCTAGGATTAAGTTTCTTTTTATGTGGATTATATACTTTTACTTCTGCTAGACACCCCCACATATGAAGATGCCTCAAACTAGGTTTCCCACCCTTCCATAGTTCATAAGGTATTTCAGGAACTATTTTACTAGGAACTCAGTGTATCCAATATGCAACAATCTTTAATGCATGCATCCACATTGAAAACGTTAATGTTGAATTACTCAACATACTCCTAACCAAACCCTTTTAAGTGCGATTTATCCTCTCAGCAACACCATTATGTTGAGGAGTCTCAGTTATAGTGTATTACACACAAATATTTCAAATCTCAAGAAACTTTACAAATGGACTAGGATATTATCCTCTTTCATGGAACTTACAATAATATTCATGAGATCTCACAACTTTTATTTATTTATCTAACTACCTTTCCATCTCATCATTGTATATCTTTGGATAGTCCAATGATTGAGTCATTTCATGTAGTAGATAAATATAACCATAACGTGAGAAATCATTTATAATGGTGATTGAATACTTTACATCATCCCATGAAGGGATGTCGAATAGACCACAAAAGTTAGTGTACATAATTATAAGATTTTATGCTTCTATCGACAGATCTCTTTAATGTATGTCTAGTTTGCTTTTCTTTAATTCATCCTACACATACATTTTGATCACTAAAATCCAAATGAGAAATGGTTTCATTATTCACCATTCTCAAAACTTTTCTTCGGCTATGTGACTATAATCTTTAGTGCCATAAGAGAGTATAGTATTAATTATGTGCACTACGTTTAACCCAAAAATAAATATGAGATACATAAGTAGTTTCACAGAATCAGGCCGCCGATTATTGGGAATCTTTAATAAATTTGATTCACAACATACGAAAATTGTGCATGTTTTTTTTTTTAATCAAGCTTTTATTTCGGACAATCTTTTATGAGGTGGCCTAACTTTTTACAGGAATAACACCTCTTTCTATAATGATTAGACCTGTAAAAACTTTTAGTAAGTCAGTCTCATTTTGTTTGCCTTTATTTCCCATTTTATCTCACTATTATTGGTTTTCACATGAGATATAAAGTGAATCGACTCTTATTTTATCTCTTTTATTCTCACCTCTTCCTGTACCAGCATAACCTTAATTTTCTTGTAGTCCCATTTATCTTTAATGGTGTTATAGTTCACCTAGTGGCCAAACCTGACAGGTAGTGAGTTCATGATGAATAAAACCATAAATGAGTCTATCACATTCATTCTCATGTTTGTAAGTTTAGCTTATATGTTGAACATATTAGACACGATACCATGGATGGAACAGAATCAACTGAACTTTTATAGTGGCGAGCTCGCTGATGAAACTTTCCACAACAAACTTTTTTCGCAATTTCAAATGGAGATAGTTCCTTGATTCTATTTAAGAATTATTCTACATTAGCAGCCTTAATGTTATCCGCCATAATTAATTTCATAAAATTCAAGCACAACCTATTTGATCGCTCACATACCCTACGAAGAGTTCCTCTACTTCGAAGCTCTCATCAATAATGGTCGTGGGCGCTTCATCAGTAATTAGAGTATATCCAAATTCAGTACACCTAATCGAAAATTGATATCCTCAGACCATTCATTGAAGTTCAGCCTATTGAATTTTTCAATAATAATACTTGACGGAAAAACTAAGTTTAAACACTGCAAACTTTAATACATGCTATTTAATTAAGATTTGAGAGAAAATTAATGGATTCAGAAATCTTTTAAATTATATATTTAAATATACCTTTGGGCAAATACTTAAATATAAATATACTTGATTGATGCCTAAGAGGAAAGATCTTTAATAGAAATTATAGGTATTGTGATTAATTAGCGGTTATCTTTGGACAAACACACTAATTAACCTAACTATAATTATAATTTCTCTTTTATATATTAATCCTTACTAGAGATTATAAACAAACTTGAGTCAACTAGCGGCTATCTTTGGACAAACACGCTAATTAACATCACTTTAAGTATAACTTCTCCTTTTAATATTGATCCTTAATAGAAATTATATAATTCTGATCAATTAGTGGTTATCTTTGGACAAACGCACTAATTGACCTAACTCTAATTATAATTTCTCTTTTAGTTGTCACAAACTATAAACACATGGCCCACCTTTGGGTGTCCTCCTAGTTTATAACTCATGACATCAATTATTCAAATATATAATTTGAGAGACATTATAAGACATCATTTTATATTTGAGTAACTGATCATTATATCTAATTTAATTATCTATTCCATAATTTGAACTAGGCCACTTAGGTGACTGACTAGTTTCTTACATAGATAATATAATTAGAAAATAATTTTATTTGATTGTATGTTATGAGATTATTAAGACATCATTAATCTCACAATTAACCATAAGAAAAAAGACCATTCGCATATAATATATTTTCTGTCATTCTAAAATCTCGGCCTCATAATCCGAAGAATCCATTAGATGGCCACTTTCAGTAAATAATTCAATTCAAGAATCCAATTGCAAAGAATGACTTAAAATCCAGCAAATAAATCACGACATTGATTTATTCAAGGGTTTAATAAGAGTATGTTATAGCAGAGATTAATGCTTTACAATAATGAACAAAATCAATTCGTGGCAACTCAAATGGAAAATAAATCACAATCAAGTTTATCTTCTGGTCCAACAAATATCACGAATTGTTCACCAATAAGTTTATGGTGAGAAAGAAACTTTAATTCGCAGCACAAAGAATCACATCACATACATGATATATCACAATCTAATTGGCAAAATCAATTTACGTCGGTATTTAATTGGCAAAATAATCATGCATAAACACATGTTCTGATACCACATGTAAAAAATTTAACGGGTAAATTCATAACTATTAGGCGGAATTGAATAAACCTTAATCATGTAAGTCTATCAGTTCATAGAATATGGATGTTTGCATAAATTAAATTGCACATAAAACTTACAAGAATCTAGCTTATAGTCCTCCCCTGTTTTCTTGATCTACGGTTGATCTACGATTCTTCTCCATGATCTTCTTTACCGTAATCTCCAATTGTGCTCGTCTTTGCCTATGAATTGTTTCTCTCTCCCGCTTCTCTCGTCTTTCCATAAAGCCCTTGATGTTGAGAACTCCATTTTCGTATGAGATGAGAGAGAGGGGTTTGTAGTATATATGTGAGGAGGAGACATAGAATCCTAATCATACTACCATTCCCCATGTTCTAACCTTCCAAGTCAAACATCACAAATTGAACTCTTTAATATTAGAACATTAAATAATCCATCAAATACATATTCACTTTTAATAAAGTTTGACTATTAATTCAATTAGGTCCAACTAATTATATGGTCCATATTAGAATAATATATAAAATATTATTACAGTAAGAACTCTAAATCCTAATTCGAGGCTTCAGCTGCCAATATCTTGAACCGAGCCGCTCGTAACAACTCCACGTACGTCTGAGTTGAACATTTGCAGCCCCATATCGGAAACCCGTCTCTCGTCGTTCATTTTGCTCCCAGCCAATTGGGCTAATTCGGGTCGATCCCATCTGATTGTCGCTATAGGTTTAAGTGTCCTAAATGAGCAGCCATAGGGCCCCGCCAGCCGCGTTGTCTCGAATCGAATTCTCTGTGATATCTGCTCTCCTCCACGAGCCCCTTTCGCCGGTGTCTTCGAGCACCTCCATCAACCGAGCCCAGCCGAGCCCGCGACGACTGAGTATCAGCAACCGCCCTAGGAGTTTGAATTGAAAAAATGTATGGCCAACCAACCTCTGTCGACACTCTACTTTTCCGACGATGAGCCACAACCGCGAGTAGCAGCCACTTGTGGAGTCCCAACCGATTGCCGCTGAACGCGAGAAACAACAGACCGAGCCATCCGTGAGTCGAGCCATCAGCCTGAGTTCGTCGATCCGTTCACCGTTAACAGTCGTTTCCCAGACCTCCGTCACCGTCGGAGATGCAACCCCGTTGAAGAAAGCCGCGAGCCACTGCAGCCCTAATGTCGGCGACCAATCTCCAGCCATCTCCACCGCCGACACCCCGCAATCAGCCACGCCCTGAACCACCACGAGCATCGGGCCTCGCCGTGAACAACAACGAGGAATCGTCTGCCCGTGATCCTCGGCCAAGACGTTCATCCAACAACGAGCAATCGTCTAGCCATGAATCGCCGAGCACCATCCGCGTAAAGAAGAGGAGAAATTTTCGAGAATTTAGTGCTGTCAAATTTAGGGATCTTCTATCTGCGTGAAGAAGAGAATGCGAGAATAAAAGAAATGGAGAAGAAAAGAAATAGAGAAAAGGAAAAGAAAAAGGGGAAAATAAGCAGAAAGTGAAAAAGAAAAAGAAAAATTGGAAAAATGATTTTTCTTTTGGGCTTTAATGTTGAAATTGGACCTTTAGGATTAAATTTAGGCTACAAGTGAATTTTTTTAGAACAAAGGAAAGCAAATAGAAATGAACTCCGTCAAAAGCACGACCAAGACGCCGCCGAGGAGCCTTGCCGTTCATCCCATTTGAGTTCTCGTGATATCTCCTTGGAGTACGGTAATAGGTGGCTTACGCTGGACCTATTTTAATGTGTATATGTATACATGTGTTGCCTTAGTGAATATATATGATTTGTGGAATTATGTGTTTATATAATTATGTCGAATTGTGGTCGTCTCTTGGGTTTAATGTTGAAACCGAAGGACATGTGTGAAATTTGCGGAAATCTTGGAGTTATAGGTACTTTGGAGTGTCCTTGGTCTGTTGGTGAAAGCCTTGTATCGTTTTGATGTACATATATATTGAGATATAAATTTTTTAAGTCGAGCATGCTGTTGTATCTTGTAAAATTCATGAAAAATAGAATGCTGAGACAAATGATGTAAAATTTTGATATGTGTGCTCTCTGATATTGAGGTTTATGTGGTAAAATTACCTGGTCAAAAATCGATGTTTAACTTGGTCAAATGGCGATATTGATTTCTGGCCTGTTTCTTGTAAAAATCATATAAAATCGTGTACTTGCTCAAATGAGCCGAAATTTTGAAGTGTTGGTGTTCTCTAGGGGTTTATCATTGTATCCAAATTTTGTGTCTAAATTCAATTTTAAGTGCAAGTTGCTTCCGCAATTGTTGAATCTTCGTTCTATTTGTTCTGTTTATTTTCAAGCAACTGTGGATACTTGGTGTTCAAGTAACAAACTTCAATTGGCACCAGAGAGGGTTTTTGTTTACATTACGAAAGATCTAAGGACTTGTATTACTGGGCAATCATGAATCAAGAAAGTGGATCGATGTCTAGCCCTCCGAAATTGGACGGTTCTAATTACTCGTATTGGAAGTCTATGATGACGATCTTCCTAAGATCGCTTGGAAAAGGTGTGCGGAAAAGTGTTGAAAACGGTTGGGTGCATCCAGTCATGGCACAAGCACCTGATCAAGGAAAAGGAGCTACGACGACTACGGTTACTAAACCTAAAGACAACTGGACAGATGCTGAGAAGCTTCAAGAAGAAGCCAACTATCGTGCCTTGTATACGATTATGATGGCAGTAGATCAGACAAGACACAAGATGATAGTTCAATGCAAGACTGCAAAAGATGTTTGGCGGGTCTTACATCATCAAGTTGAAGGTTCAATGGCTGTCAAAGCGTCCTGACTTCAACGGGTGCCTCTTGAATTTGATGAAAACAAAATGCGGGATGAAGAAACAATTGACATATACTATGCCAAATTCTGTGATCTGGTGAATCAAAGTGTGATGCTTGGAGACGAAATTTCTGAGAAGCGTCAAGTTCAAAAGATTATGAAAATTGTTGCTCCCGGGTTCAGAGAAAAAAATTACAGCCCTTGAGAGTTCCCAAAGAGTTGCATCTCTGGATGTTGATGAACTCTCGAAGAGCTCAGGATGTTTGAAATCAACAACAATAATGAGAAAGTCAAAAGCAAGGGTCTAGCTCTAAAAGCTGTTGTAATTGAAGAAAAAGAAGAGAGTGATGACGATGAAGGTTCTTTGGCTGACGATAGTGAGCTGAAAGAAGCTCTTGCACTAATTGCGAGAAACTATGGTAAGATGAGTCAAAGGTTGTACAAGAACAAGTTCTCTGGGAAGAAAGGCAACAATTCCTACAAAAATATGTTTCAAGACAAGAAGAATAGTGCGTCACTCTCAAAATCTAACTCACAACGAGTTTAAAAGAATCAATGCAACGAGTGTCGTGGCTTTGGGCACTTTCAGTATGAGTGTGCTAACCTCAAGAAGAAAAACAAGTCTCTGAAGGCAACCTGGGAAGATTCGGATGACGAGGGCACAGGCGAACCTCCATCACACACTAGTAATATGGCGATCCACACCTCCGTTAAGAAGTTCATGTGTCTCACAACTTCTCACACTCCAACCAAATTTGAAAAAAGTTTAAGAGAGGCTGAAGCATCTAACGACGAAGCAGACCAGAATTTATGTGTTGATCCAGTACGCTTGCTCGCCATGGAGAAATGTACACAAGCATCTGAAGCCATGCAGAAGCTTCAAAATGAAGTGTTTAGACTGTCAAGAGTAAACAGGATGTTGAACAAACAAGCCTCCTCTTTCTCTGTTGTGAAAGATTATGAACTAGATACTGCAAAGGCCCGAACTTCTATTCTTGAGAGCAATGTCAAACTTGCTAAGCAAGATGGATTGGAAAAGTCTCAGACCATTGAATGCTTGAGGTTTGAACTATTCTCCACTCAGAAACTTCTTGCGGAACGGAACAAGGAGATCTGGAAGATGAAAACTGAAGTCGATCGACTTATGAACGAACATGCAAGCATGGAAAGTAAACTGAGAGCAAACTTAGCTGAGATGAATCGTACTGCCGAAGCGGTTCGAAAACTGAACAAAAGAAAAGCTTATCTAAATGAACTTCATTCCATGGGAAGACAACATGGTGATCTTACTGGAATAGGGTACACTGGGAAGGAGGATAATCCTGAATCCTCTGTTGAACCTTCAAATGTAAAACATCTAGGTCTTGGCTTTGCAGACAAGTCAGGAGTTGGTGATACGAGTCTTCACAGAAAACTATCCAGGAACATGTTCGACAGGTTTGTAAAAAGCACTGTAAGTAAACCTCTCTCTTCAAAATCTCCGTTGAAGGTTCATTTACCTGTGTAGGAACCTGTTAGAAAAAGGCATCATAATTTTGTTCCCATCTGTCAATACTGTGGTGTAACTGGTCACATAAGACCCAAGTGTTATAAAATGCAGCATGATCTTTGTACAGGTAATGTTTTTAATTGGAATCATTCTGGTATCCCAGTGAACATTCATACTGGAAGTTCTCCAAAAAACATTTCTAAAAATCGTCAAGTGTGAGTTGCAAAGAAATCCCTTAAGTGTTTTGCTTCAGTATTTTCTCTCAGAACCTCTCATAAAAGAAAATGGTATCTAGATAGTGGATGTTCTAGACATATGACTGGAGAACCAGCATACTTGTTGAATATTCAAACTGGTTGAAATGGAGAAGTCACTTTTGGTGATGGTGTGAGCAATAAGGTTATTGGAACATGTTGCTTAAATTTGGGTGGTTTACCTAGATTAACTGATGTGTTGCTTGTGGATGAATTGAAGGCAAATCTCTTGAGTACAAGTCAACTTTGTGATCAAGGTCTTAGTGTCAGTTTTTCATGTGATAAGTGCTATGTGAAAAATAGTGAAGGTACATGTGTGCTTATTGGTTCTCGTTCAACTGACAACTGTTATCTTGTTGACTTTAATGAAAAATGCCTTTTATCAAATGTTAATGAATCTGAAGTCCGGCATCAACGCTTAGGCCATATTGGATACTCTCACTTACTCAAGTTATCTAATGCAGGTGTGGTCGAGGGTGTTCCAAAAATTTCAATAAAGGAACAGCTAATCTGCGAACCATGCCAACTAGGTAAGCAAACTCGTGCATCTCACAAGACGCTGAGTCTGACACATGGGTAAAAAAATATATTTTTGTGTACGTAGTGATTTCTCTCAATATACATGGGTTGATTTCTTGCGAGAAAAGTCTGACACATTCTCTTCTTTTAAGTCACTTTGTCAGAAGCTTCAAAATGAAAAAGGTTTTTCCATAATAAGCATTCGAACTGACCACGGGCAAGAACTTGAAAATATTGATTTTGCTAACTTTTGTGACTCACTGGGTATTCTTCATGAGTTTTCTGCTCCTAAGACCCCACATCAGAATGGAGTTGCGGAAAGGAAGAATCGTACTCTTCAAGAGGTGGCCAGGATCATGTTGAACTCCAAGAAAATTTCTCTTAGATGGTGGGCAGAGGCAATCAATACAGCTTGCTATCTCGTGAATCGAGTGTATCTTCGTCGAGGTATTGGTCTGACATCATATGAACTCTGGAAAGGTAAGAGTCCTAACCCTAGTCATTTGCATATTTTTGGTTATAAATGTTTCATTTATAATGACCGTTAACAACTTGGGAAATTTGATGCAAAATCGGATGTAGGTTCTTTCTTGGTTACTCTAACAACAGTCGAGCATACCGTGTTTACAACACAAGTACCTCAACTAAAATAGAGTCTATGAATGTGACCTTTGATGAGAAAACCTCCCATGTTGGTTCATCAGTGTTCTTTAATTCCTATGAAAGTGTTGAGAATTTGCAGGATACTAAGATGTTAACAATTCTGTAGATAGTGAGACTCTTGAACGTTCAGTAGGGGCTGAAGAGTCGGACGAAACTCTGACTGAGTATATTGTACCTGCTACACTTGGAAGTCCAGCACAACCTAAGCGTGATCCTTCGTTAAGGGTCCAGAAAGACCATCCATCTAAACTGGTCATTGGTGACATCAACGAAAGAGTGACTAGGAACTCAAGGAATTCAGTCAAAGAACTCATGGGGGTTTCTCACTTTGCATGCTACACATCCTTGATTGAACCCAAGAATGCCAAAGAAGCTTTGAAAGATGAGTGTTGGATCTTGGCAATGCAAGAGGAACCAGAGCAGTTCTCTAGAAATGATGTTTGGGAGCTTGTGCCTGAACCTTCGTCAGAAACGTTATTCGAACCAAGTGGATCTTCAAGAACAAAATTGATGAGTTTGGGAATGTGACATGCAACAAGGCGAGATTGGTGGCTCAAGGCTACACTCAGACTCAAGGGATTCATTTTGATGAAACCTTTACCCCAGTTGCAAGACTAGAATCGGTACGTATATTTTTATCTATTGCGTGTCTAATGAAGTTTATTGTTTACAGATGGACGTGAAGTCAACCTTTCTAAACGGTATTCTTCATGAAGAAGCGTATGGGATCCCAAAAATCCAAATCACGTTTACAGGCTCAAGCATTATACGGACTATAGCAAGCGCCTCGTTTCTGGTATGAGCGTCTTACCATGTACCTTCTGGAAAAAGGTTTCAAGAGAGGGGGAGTCGATCAGACATTCTTTGCCCTTCGAACCAATGAAGACCTGTTGGCTGTTCAAATCTATGTGGACGACATTATATTTGGATCAACATCCAAGAAGCTGGTCAATCACTTTGTCAAATTGATGCCATCTGAATTTGAGATGAGTTTGGTAGGTGAACTTTCGTACTTCCTCGGACTTCAGGTAAAATAAGGTAAAAATGGTATCTTCCTACATCAAAGTAAATATGCAAAAAATCTTGTTAAAAAGTTTGGCCTTGACATGTTAAAAAGTTTGGCCTTGACTAAAAATCCTCAAACTCCCATGGGCACACATGTGAAAGTATCCAAAGATGATGAAGGTACATCTTTTGATCAAACATTATACAGAAGTATGATTGGTAGTCTCCTATACCTTGCTGCTAGTAGACCTGACATTTGCTTTAGTGTTGATTTATGTGCCTGGTATCAGTCCTCTCCAAAGGAATCGCACATGAAGGCAGTCAAGCATATAATAAAATATGTTGGAGGTACGTCAAAGTATGGTTTATTCTACTCAGCTGATATGAACCTACATCTTGCAGGTTACTGCAACGCTGACTGGGCTGGAAATCTTGATGATAGGAAGAGCACCTCTGGTGGCTGTTTTTATATAGGGGCAAACTTGGTATCGTGGTTCTGTAAGAAGCAAACTGCATTTCCCTTTCTACTGTTGAAGCCGAGTACATCGCCGCTGGGAGTTGATGCTCGCAATTGGTATGGATGAAATAGATTCTGTCCGAGTATGGTATGAACATTCATTCGGCTCAACTTTACTGTGACAACACAAGTGCTATAAATATTTCGAAAAATCCTGTCCAACATTCAAGTACCAAACATATTGACATTCGCTATCATTTTATTCGTAATTTGGTAGAAGGTAGAACTATTGTGTTAGATCATGTACCTACAGACGATCAGCTTGCTGATATTTTTACTAAAGCTCTTGACTCGAAACGATTTTTGTCACTAAGAAAATCCTTAGGAATGTGTGCTATATAATATCTATGCATTGGTGTCAGTTGCATGTGTATATATCTCTATTATTGTCGCATATAGGATTTCTTCTGCATTTAGGCATTATAGTATGTAGGTTCATCCCTAGAAACCTCCTTGAATTATTTATTGATGAATTTATTGATTGGTGGTCTGTGGATTCTAACTGGTCGGTTCGTGGGAGCTCGTCATGATGATCATTTTATTACTTGTAAGAGCTGCTATCGTGAAAATAGGCATCGGACAACTATCACATGAGGTGTTTCCTTGATCACCTGTGAAACAAGTTACGTGTTTAACAATAATAGAGGTGAGATAGCTATTTGGTGAAATAAGGTTGGTCATCTTGATATCTTCTCAGCATGTTGTAAATTAAAACTTTTTGCGGGATGATTCACACCTCAAGTAATGGGCTTGACATTGGCGTATAGTTAATGTTAGTAAGTGAATTCGTGTGGAAGTTCATAGAACGGAGTAAGTTCATCACAAATATTGGGGCTGAATTGCGAACGAAAATTTTATTTTTTGCCAAGAGAAAGTGATGAAAGAACTTATATTAATTCTGTGGTTAATAAAAGTTGGAGTTATATGGGCTGAGTTGTGCTAAAAGAGAATTTAATTTCTTTCCATCCTTGATAGTGTCGAGCTCTTTTCATATTGATTTAGAAAGATTTGTAGATTAATCAATTAATAGATTTTTCAATATTGAGTGAATTGAAGTTCTTTGGTATTGTGTGTTTATTATCTTATATAGGCATGTGCATCAAGAATTTTGGTGTGATTCATTCAGTTTCGATTTTGAGCTTAAATTATTATTGGGTACACGATTTTGACCATATTTTCGTCTGAAACTTCATACCGTGTGTAATGCCCCACCTTTATTTGACGAAATTCAGAACAAATTTTTCAAAATTGTTTTCAAAACACTTGAGGCGCTACCAATTGAAAAACCATTTTCAACCATATCATAAATGTAACTCTCAAAACGGGTTCAAAAAACAGGTCAACACCCAAATCGGGTTCATCAAACATCAATCTCCCAAAATTGGGTTTCATCCAAGTTCATAAATGCTAGAGAGAACACTCCCTATCAACAATCCGATAATCAACATAATTTAGAAATGCATAAAGCAGTTCAAAACAGCGGAAACAGAATCAATAACATGACCACCACTCGCCTCATCTTGTCGTACCCGCAATATACTAACCTGCATCCATGAAGAGCCAGTGGGGGTAAGCACAATTGGAAAATCGAGGTGCTCACTATGCAGTAATCAATATTCAATAATCATAAACAGTAAAGGTATGGTCGCAGTATGAACACAAACCAATTAATATCCCATCTTCTATCCCAGAGTCAACCCTCATGTGCACACCTATACCAATAGACCACTGAACACGTATCGAAATGCCCCTCGAATCTTACAATCGATGCCCATCCAGCAGGAGTAAATCCACCCCGAATGCCAAAACTCACGCCTTGGCCTTACATACGAGGATCACCAGCCAAGGCTTACGCCCTGACTGCCATACATAAATAAAGGAGACTACCCAAAGGTACGTTCTAGAGCTAAGGGGATAACCATTCGATGGCCGGTACAGCTCACATCGAAAGTTACATAGTCCATATGCACACCTTGATCATACCACAACAAAAGCAATTAATTATAGCATAGCAATTTCATAATAAATAAATCCACCTGGTGTAGGATGATAAAGTAAATTAACCAGAAAGTAGTAGGTGGTTGAGACACTGCTCATCAGACACCAACATAAGTCAAGACAGTCTCATAAGCAACTATCTTGACTCTTACACAGATAACGAGAATTATACTTAGACGAATCACATCGACTAAGAAACACGTAGAAGTTGTGGAGTTGGAACATTAGGACGAATCTTAGACTCGACCAACCAATTATTATATCATGCAAAAGCATACAATGAATGTTTGACACAAAAACGGGATCAACAGGTCAAGGATTTACCAACAAGGCCAACCGGTGCCAAAAACGGGTTAAACGGACTAGTTCAAAATTATAAGAATGGGACCATAAGGAGTTAGGCTTGGACTTTTCAATTCAATTTTTATAGCATATAAAAAACTGAAATACACATATATTCTCCTGTTGGGAGCTAGTCGATTCTCCTGTTGGGAGTTTAGTAGTTATTTGGTTTGTTTTGTTGTCTTGTTTTGGGATTCTAGCGTTGCTAGTGTCGGATTTAGGCGGTCTCCTGACCAGTCCTCTCAGTTTATTCAGCTTGTGGTTGTGGCTTCGAGTTGTAATTTGCACTCTTGTGCTTTTTGATCTATAATATCTCCTATCGTTTCGGAAAAAAAAAAAAAGAAATACACATATATTCACCAAAAGAAAACCCCTAAACATGCTCCTAACCATTTTAAATAATTTAAGAAAAAACTGACCAAAAATCAAATTAAATCATTTAAATTAGCTACAGTCAGAATTTAAATTTGAAATTTTTATAGCAGCAAGATATCATGAAGAACAGCAACATATCCAATAATTAGCCAATTTGGACAAAAACTCGATTTTATATGAATTTATTAAGAAACAGCCCAGAAATGGTTTTCGAGTTTTAACGAGGCTACAGGCTGTATAAAAATCTCAAATTTTAACTACTAGTAATATAACAGCAACTTAACCACATATCCAAAAATCAGAATTGTTGGGGCAATACACGAATTATAGTGATTTTAGCAAAAACGGGCTGCAACACGATTTTAAAAAATTCATATCTTACAATATACATATCGAAACGACACGAGGCCAAAGCCGTTCCGTCAAGGTCATTCCTAAGTCCAATAATCCACAACACTTCCACGGAAAATGCTACATTAACAACAGTTCGGCAATTTTTCAAAGTGACGGCAATCACTTTGATATCCAAATGGCAATTATATGTCAAATTTCACACAAACACTTATCCAAGGCGCGTAATAAATTTGAATATCACACGTTCAGCATTAACAACACATATCCGAGCATTTAAACACACATAGGATGAAAATAAATAAATTGTCGGGGTACCGTTCTCGGGACGGGGTAACGAAACGAGCAACGAAAGGAGCGGCACGACGGGACAACGGGCTCGACGACTGCGTTTCGTCTCGCGGAGGAGGAGCAGTAGATTACGGGGCTCGTCAGGAGGCTGCTGGTCGCGTTCGGGATAGACGGGGGCTGCTCGACGGCCTGAGATGACGTGCGGGATGGACAACGGGACCGAAGCTGCACTTCGCGAAAACAGGGGACGACGGCGGCCTGGGGTGGTTGTTCGCGGCGGAGGAGGGCCTGCCGGAAGTTGCTGTGCGAGATCGCCAGAAGCTTGTTCACAGGGCCTGGTCGCTTGAACGGAGGTGACGATGATGGTGATGGCGCAAAGAAGATGACGGTGGCGTGATGAAGAAGGTGCTGCGGGTCACCGGTTTCACGTGGTGCTGCGGATTCGCGCGTGGTAATGGCGACTAAATGTTGATGATGGTGACGACAACACGTTGCGGTGGCCGGCGGTGGAGGATGATGATGAACAGAGGACGAAGGTCGATGATGATTGATGGTGGTGAGGATACAATGAGGGAGCGATGATGGTGAAGGATTTTTCTGCGATTATCGAACGAGAAGGAGAATCTTAGGGTCTGCGGATGGTTTTGCTGCGGGTGAATAACGTCCAGCAGCTAAGGGATTAACCCAATATTTAAGGCATTATTAGGATTAGGTTTAATCTTGACTTAATTCCCAAGACACACACTCACACTAATTCATACGCACACAGGAAAAAGAAAAGAGAACCGGGTGCATGCGGTTCGGGACGCGTAGAGATGTTAAATGGTCCTTGGACCGACGGGTCGGTCCGTTTAGCCCTAAAAAAAATAGGGTTAGGGCTTTTTATTGGTAACCCGTTTAAATCAGGGCTTTTTAGGCTCGAACCGTTTAAACCGAAGCCCGTTAGGGCTAGAGCGAAACCCGCTAGGGCTGGCCCGTTTAACTTGAGTAGGGCGTTGTAAATGTTTGCAGCAAGTAAGTAATATGCTTTTAGATTCATTGTTAGTACAAAATAAGTATTAAACTTGTAATTGTTAGTAATAATTCGAATATTTTTTTCTTTTGAAAAAAAAAATGTTATTTAAGAGTTTATAATGTGTGTTCATATATGATGTGTAGTTGTATATATAGAGCGGTAAATACTAAATACCGTTAAAAATAATCGTTAATTAGTCGTTATAATTTTATATAATTTTTTTATTTTTATTTTTGATATTTTTTGATACATTATTATTATAGCCCGCAAAACCCGTTTAACCCGAAGCCCGCTCGGGTTAGGGTTAGGTCCTTTTATTGGTAGCCCGTTTAAATCCGGGAATTTTTAGGCCCGGACCGTTTAGCCCGAAGCCCGCTAGGGCTAGCCCGTTTAACATCTCTAGGGACGCGCGGTTCGACTGGTTCGGGCCGGAAACTCGGTTCCATAGTTAAGCTCTCCCAGCGCCAGTGCCCTGTCTCCGACCGGAAGTCAGCGACCGTCCAGTAGTGCTGCTGCTCCGGGATGGTAGTGTCGAGACTTACCTGGCCCAACATTACGTCCGAGTGTAGCCATTTATTTATCGTGCCAAAACCTGACATGGGTTCCATCCCCAACCGACCAACGCACGCCCCGTATTAGCCGAGGCTCGGAAATCATCGAACGATAATTAAATTAAAACTGAATAATTATATATATATATATAATAATACACATAATAATATTTAGTAATACATATTAATCACATTTAATCAGTTAGGCACATTAGACAATTATATAAATAATAATAATAATAATAATAATAATAATAATAATAATAATAATAATAATAATCAAATAAACAATTAAAGGCAATTAGGCATTTAGCAATAATATTTATAATAATAATAATAATAGCAATAATCAAAAGGACAAATAATAATAATAATAATAATAATAATAATAAAGACAACAAATATTAACTCCAAATAATCCTTATTCAAACGGGTATTACATCGTATATATGGTAGCTTTGTTGAGGAAAGTTGGCAAGTGGTCTTTTCTGTTTTGGAGAGAACTGTTTAATTTGTGCATTAAGTGTTGAACAAGTTTTGAATTTCAAAGTTTTTTAGCTGAATCGTCTTGTAACCTACATTGGTAACTGCAGTTTGGTTTCCCTATATCTATCATATCACCTTTTTCTTCTCTCTCATATCAGTCATCTACCGATTACTCTCTCCTCTCCAAAATTATCTAACCTACATTTTGTGTGAAGTCTCTCTCTATCTCGCAACCATGTCTAAATCCAAATAGGGAACCGAGAAGTCGAAGAAGAATGTTCCTCCACCCTCTCGGTGTTCAACTCGTCAAAGCCAAAGCACTGAAACTCCACCAAACCCTATTGCCTCCGATATGGCAACCGATAAAGTTTAACCCTCTGAACAAGTCGCACATAAGGTTTCACCGAGCCCTAAGAAGTCCTCCACAACCAAATATGCTCAACTCGATGTTGCAGGTAACAGCGAGAAAGGTGGAAAAGAGTCTCCTTCTGTCGTGAAATCTCCGAAGAAACGGAAGAAGGTACCAGCACCTTCTGGAGGAAAACCGAAAAACGCGAAAAAGGCCATTCATGTTCCTGCACCTTCATCTGTTGTTGCTGTTGTCTCCAAGTCCAGTGGAGAATCATCTCCGGGTTCTGATAATGACTCTACAGCAAAAGAAATTGATGATTATGATGGTGAACCTGAAAAATCCGACAACAAGGTTGCTACTGACAATGAGAGTTCCCCTGCTGTTAAAAAGAAGACCGTCGATGATGCTGAAGGCGACGGTCCAGATAGTCCTCTTCCTATTGGTAACGCTTTCTCCCGTAAATATTACACTCCTATGTCTGAAACTCGCTTTTCTAGTATATTTTGTCAAATGAAATTTCGTCCTGAGAGGACGATTGTTATTGAGCACTTTGAACAACATGATTTGCTCGAACTGTTGAAAAAGGTTGGTCTTGAAGGTTCTGTGATGTCTGTTGGTAATTACTGCCCTCAACTTGTTGCTGAATTCTATTCGAACTTGACTATATCTGTTTGTGACCCCAGTTCCATGAAGTTTCAAAAAGTATTTGTTCGGAATAGTATCATTGTATTTTCTCCGTCTGTCATTAACTCCATACTTGGATTGGCTGAAAGCTTCTCTCTCTCTCCACTTTCTAATGATCTCGATGAGGTTGCCCACACTCTGACTGGTGGGAAATTGAATAAGTGGCTTGCTCCTGGACTCTTTGGCAAGAGTCTCACTCCGCCTGCAAATGCTCTACAGAAAATTGGAGCATCGAACTGGACACCGACCTCTCACAAACAGTTTGTGACTTCTACTCAGGCTCAAGTTATATACTGCATTCTCAATGGTGTTCCCTTTGATGTTGGCTCTGTAATTTTTTAAGTTGCGGTGTCGTTTGTTGAGATCTCCAAGCCCCACAAATTGCTGCTTTATCCGTCCACCATTTGTGCTATTCTGTTCCACTGCGGTCAAAATGGAGCCACGTGTGGGCGATAATTTCTCCCCGACGCTCAAACCTCTTGCCCTTGCTGGTATTAAGTCCGCACCACCACGACCATCCTTTGTCAAGGCCTCTGATGTTCCATCTCACCTGCGTGGATTCTTGAACCAGCAAATGGCAGTCCTTACTGGGCCTGAAAAGAAGCTGGCTGATCAATGAAGGTACTATAAGGAGGTGCTTGGTGCGTTAAAGTCACGGAACCCTTTGGTATCTAAATCGAAAAAGGGAGAGATAAAGAAAACTGCCTGTAAGGGGGAGATAAAGAAGAAGGTCGTTGTTGCTGTTGGAAAAAAAAAGGGCACTTGCTAAAGGGAGAAACCAAAGACTGCTGCTGAGGTGGAGAAGGCAAAGGTTGCTGCTAATGTAACCACAGTAGGGAAAGAAAAGGTCGTTGCTACCAAGGGAAAGGAGAGGGTTGTGGAAGAAGATGAAGGTTCTGACGAAGAAGAGGATGAAGATGCAGGCTCTGATGCTGAGAATAAGGAAGAGGATGAGGCTTCTGAAGAAAAGTCTGAGGATGGTACTGAAGAAGGTTCAGGGGAGGAATCTGAAGAAGAAGAGTCTGCGTAGAAATCTCTGCTGGACATTCATATGTGTTTTGTTAAAAACTACTTTCTGTGTGTGGTTGTTTGAACTCATTTATTTATGCTTTCCTTCTTGCATGTGATGAACATTTTCCTTATTACTATCCTGTGAACTATTTTACTCTTATTCAGGTATTTGAGTTGTTATTATAAACAACACTTATGTGATGAGACAAGTATTCTTGGGGTTGATATCTGTAGTGCATGATATGTATTTACTTCATGCAGGTTCAAGGAAATGGTTTTTGATTTATCTGCCAAATGGGGAGATTGTAAGTTCTGAAGATTGGCAGTAAATCGATGAACCTTCTGGTGTTCACAGGATTCAGAAATACGCGAGAATATTTAAGGGAAGTTTGTGTTAATTTGAATGGAAGTTTTTTTATTTATTATTTATTATTTTTTATTATTAATAAGTGTTTCATTATGGCAGGTCAATGGGAATAAAATCGGGATTCACCTTCCTTAATCGCAAGTGAGAGATCGCGGTTCTAAATATCAAGACTTTCCTTGTGAATGTTTAACTTGGACGCAAAGATAAAGAGAAGACCTTCCAAATAAAGCTCGAGGCTAAAAGGAAGACGAGACTGATGTTGAGGAGTACTTTTGAAGCTTGGATTTTAATCTTTGATGTAATTTTTATTTCTTTGAGGATAGTGAACGAGAGTCGATATAATTTTATCTTGAGTGAGTTTACAACAATGATATAGCTCTATTATCATAGTCCGGTTCAGATGTTGGTTACTCGACCGGATGAACATTAATGACGACATCAACAAGTCTACTTCCCTAAAGTCGACTGGGTTTTTTAGCTATTCAAGGATCACCGTCAATCCGATGATGGCTTCGGGACGATCCTTTTAAGTCGACTGAGATGATTCTCTTAAGTCGACTGAGACGAGCGGGCACAATACAATCTCCGGATGCGCACATGACCAACGTCGACTCGGCAATACCCAAAATCGACTTATAGTGCCTCGAGGCACCAAGACCTCCGACGAATTCTATATACTTTAACATATCACAAGGAGATCTCTCAACAAGAGTGAATCTAGATGAGATAAGGACGAATCTGGATGCTGACAAAGAGGTAACGGAATGTGAACCGACCAGTGAATTTTGGACACGTCGCGTATGTAACGCCCCACTTTTATTTAACGAAAATCAAAATAAATTTTTCAAAATTTATTTCAAAACACATGGCGGCGCTACTCATTTCCAAAACAATTTCCAGTAATATCAATAATGTAACTCCCAAACGGGTTCAATAATCATGCCAACACCCAAACCGGGTTCATAAATAACATCAACTCCCTGAACTGGGTTCCTCAAAATCATAAATACTAGGGAGTTCACTCCCAAACAATAATTCGATACTCATTATTCGAAAAGCATAAATAACAATTCAAATAAGCGGAAGCAATATCAGATATATGACCACCACTCGCCTCCCTCCGTCGTGCCCGCAATACTAACCTGCATCCATGAAGAGCAGATGGGGATGAGCACAAATAGAAACAGTAGTGCTCACCACTATGCAATAAATGTTATTCTCAATAATAAACAATGATCAATAATCAAAATTATGGTCTCAGCATGTATACGTAAATAATTAGTTATCTCAACCTCATATCCCAAGTTCGTTCTCATGTGCACACCTATATCAATAGACTACTGCCGACTATATATCGAAAGCCACGGCCCTCGGCCTTCTGGTCTTACAACGAGTGTCCAGCCAGTAGGAGTCTCCCTCGAAGGCCCGGCCTCGCCATCGGACTTACATTGGGGTACTTATCGCTGACCGAGCACAGCCCTGGTCTCAAGCGACGTGTCCTTCGCAAGGACGTAAAGAGGAGATTACCCCATCGGAGTCGTTCTATAGTTACGGGGATAACCATTCGATGGCTGGTACAGACAGTAATAACATTTAAAGCATAGCTAATTTTTCAAAACCCACCTGATACTGATACTGCAGAAGATGATGGGAAATTCACGAGTAACAAGAGCGAGGGGTCAACTTCTCTTAATCTACAATTTAAGGTTTAATAATTACTACGGGTTTTTAATTGAGGTTGAAAAAAAAACGATAGAATACACAAAGCAAGCAATTAAGGCAGATAAGCACACACAAAGCAAACAACTATCTTTAAAATCAAAGGCTCGAAAGTTCATTTTCATATCTATCCACAAGAGGGAACATCAGGAACAATATCCAACACTGATAATTAATGTGCAACCCCAAAACATACATAAGGCACTGCAACACATTAAACCACATGCCAAATTTCCTATGATTAATTTGCTCATTTAACTAAGCCACGTGTCCAAGAATTTTAAAAATAGATTTTACGCTATGAAATGATCAACTTCAACATAAGAACATCATATAGTTCACTTGATTTCTACAGGAATTCAAAAGAAACAATATGGTCGACATGCATTTTAGCCTCATTTTCTTACCTCATTTTCTCCACAGCAACTACTAAGGCCATTACTGACTGGAAACAACTTTTGAAACCAACATTTTTTTTTTTTTTTTTTGTTTCAGCCTTAAAAAAATATCAAAGCTCAGCAAATATCATGCGAACACAACACAAAATAGTACAAAAGCCACCGCATCCATTCTTTCCTTTTCTCAAGATTTTTCTCAACTCTTTATAGGAATTAATGGTACTAACTGACTAGCTTAACTCTAATCATTAAGCATCAAAACAACAAGAAAGAAGTACCAAACAAAGCAACAGAATCAGACACAACACAAGGCACAAAATCACACAAAATATGCTTATTCCTCTTCTAATCTTAAGGCATGCTTTAAAACCAACAAGGGCTGAAACTTAACACCTAAATCACTCACTTTCAGCACATAAAAACAACCTAAATTGCCTCAGCACAATTCAAACAAGCAAAGGAGAAAACATCACTCAACATAGGCATAACTTCCACGCCGAGAATCGAGCACACAACATCACATATATTTGGCCAAAACAGTAAAAATCTCAGCCATTAGTACCTTCTTCGGGACAGCAGCAAGGCCCTGCTGGTACTCACGAACAGCAATACGAAGAGTACGTCGGGGCTCGCCGGTAGCAGCACGGGACAACAACGAGTGTACAGCAGTGATCGAACGAAGCACGAGACGCCGGGACTCACGAACTATGCAAGGTGGCGACTATCGGGGCCTGGCCGGCTATGCTCGACACTCTGACGGAACTCGACGGGACTCGACGGCTACGTTCGGCACTCCGACGGGACTCGACGAGACCCGACGGAGGGTGATGATGGTGCTGCGGGACTGATTACGTCAGGGCTCGAACACAAGGCAACAGGACTGCCGAACCAAAGCTCTGATTGCGGTCCCCTCCACGCAAGCGGGTCTGCTGGTTCACGGCTGGCCAGAGAAGATGGCGCGATGATGATGACAGCCGGATGATGACGATGGAGCGATGATGGTGACGATTATGGTGGCGCAAGCAGGCTTGGTCGCAGGGAGGATGATGATCGCCGGTTGCGTTTCTGATGGACTGAACGCTAATGATGGTGATCGCGTGATGAGGAGATGATGATGATAGAGGTGCTGCGGATAAGATGGTGACGATCGATGGTGATCGGAAAAACTGAAAAGGGAGCGGGCGAGAGTTATAATGGCGACTCTGTGAGAACGAAGTATAGCTGCGGGATTTTTTTTTTTTTTTTT
>CACSLK010000984.1:9758723-9772567 GCA_902706635.1 Striga hermonthica
TTTGAAATCTGCTGAGGGTTTATCCCAAATATTTAAGGCATTAAGATTAGGGTAAAATAATTTAGCTTCTCCTCCAAGTAAAAGAGCGGGTCGGGACAAGGCACCGGCTCGGTAGTTTGGGGCGAGCGTATCAAAGACTCGACCTTCCCGGTTCGACAATAGAAATAAATCGAGGCTCGATATGGACATTCGATAATTAAATAAAACCTAGATAATTATTTATATATAACACACATTATAATATTATTACTAATACTCAATTAAATACATTTTAATATAATGCACATAATGATATTTATTAATAATGTACATTAATCAATTAGGCAAATTGAACATTTATATAAATATTAATAATAATAATAATGACAATCAAATAAACAATTAAAGGCAATTAGACATTTAGCAATAATGATTACAATAATATCCCCCTATATATTAATGCAGAACGCGCTGAGCCTACGTGGCTGCTTCTGGTGTTTCGGAATCTTATGTGGCAAAATTTCATGCTTCGTTATAAGGCTTGGGTAAATTTTAATTTATTTTCAAACAAAAAATAATTAGGTTCGGATTACCATAAATATGTTGATTATCTATGGTAATGTTACATGTATTAATTGCATTTTAATATCATTCCTTATTATAACTATTGAATTGTATATATATTTAAAAGTTAATAACTTTTGTATTTTTTATCAGTTTTACATATGTAATATATCAAATTAATCTTCTTTTGATGAACTTCGATTTAACATCCATATTGTATGTATAAAAAAAATAATTTATATTTATCTTTAAAACAATAATAAAATTATTTTTAATATTAATTATAGAAATAAAATTATTTATCAACTAATATATTTATATTTCAAGTAGTTATATGATATAAATTATAAAAACTAATATAATATAACACATGTAAGTCATAAGTAACACATACCATTCTAAAATATATAGTAATATATTTTCTTTGTAAAAAAATAAACTAAATTTAATATAGTTTTCTCATTAATTTTAAAATTTACGAATAATTTTTTAACAAGCACCCGTGTAATGCACGGGTGTTGTACTAGTTAATAATAATAACAATATCTAAATAGGCAAATAATTTAAATAATAACAATAATAATAAATATAACAAACAATTAGGCATTTAGTTGATAATAATAATAATAACAATAAAGACGATAAATATTAACTCAATTATTCCATATTCAAACGGGGTATTACAGCGTAAGTCGGCCAGGGCATTTTTGGTACTTCAAGTAAGTGTTTATACCCCTATATAAAGGAGCTGATGTAACTCCAAACCCTAACTTTGCATTCTCTATTCATTTCTCAGCTGCTGCTATTACTGAGCAGAGCTCATCTTCATCACTCTCACTGACTTGAGCGTCGGAGGCTCTTCACCGGAAACACCTCAGGTGTTGAGTTCTTGCAGGTGTTAGTAGCAGTTCGAAGGCGACTTAAGGACGACTCGAGCAGATCGGAGCCCATTGTCACCGGTTCATTCCAGATCACGGAGTAGACCCATCAAATTGGCGCCGTCTGTGGGGACTTCTTGAAGGAAGAAAGAGCTTTTTGCACCTAGTTCCGATCTGTTTGACATGGCGGAGAAGGAAGGATTGTCGAGAAATTTGAGCGAGGACTTCAGGGGAGCATGGACAGACAAGCGGCCTCCGTCGATTCCCGGCCCTAGACCAGCACTTCAAGTGCTCGGTTTCCCACCATTTGGAGGACACGCGCCGTTGGGAGTGCGAGTCGAGGAGGAAACACCCATTACCCCACCTGGGTGAAGATTCCAGTGCTAACACAAGGAGGACCTAGCCAGGTGAAGGGCACGAACACGGGAGTCGACGGTCAGGAATCAACTAAGACATCTTTGAGCTTGGGTAGACAGCCTGGCATGTTGGAGCAAGGGACGAGGCCACCACCCCAAGTCGAAGAGCAGACATTGACCATGACGATGAGCGAGATGCAAAAGATGATTGAGAAGCAGTCGCAGCCCAACTCAAGCAGGCGCAGGTCGAGCAACCTAGGGTCGAGCAACCTACCCCTGAACACGAACAACAGGCACAGTCCCATGAAAGGCAGAGTAGGAGGGCATACGAGGAAGAGTCCTTTGTCAGAACTATTAATCTTCAAGCAAGAAACGATACTCTAGAACAACTGATGGTTCAGGTGCGAGACTTGCAGGCCCGAGTCGAGGGAAGGAAAACTGGGAGTTCAAGAGGACACCCGTTCTCGCAGCATATCTTGGATGCAGATCTGCCGCATGGGTTTAGGGAGCTGAACATTTGGTATGATGGGTCGACTGATCCTTCTCGACATCTGAGAAGCTTCGAGAATATGGCAGTTCTACATCGTTACAGTGATTCTGTTCAGTGTCGAGCATTCTTGATGACTTGGCGAGGACCCGCGCAAGACTGGTTCCATCAACTTCCCCCGGGAGCCGTCAGGGACTTTGGCGGATTCAGCTCGAGTTTCTTGAACCAATTTGCAAGCGTAAAAGCCCAAGAAAAATCTAATTTTACCTTGATAGGTATGCAACAGAAAGAGGGAGAGTCGCTGCGGGACTATGTGGCGAGGTATACCCGAGCATGTGTCGACGTGCCCTCAGCCACGGAAGAAATCAAGTTGAGAGAATTGACCAGGGGACTACTACCAGGGTTATGCAGGAACTCTTTGGCGAAGCGACCTGGTAGGACGTAAGATGAAGTGTTAAGGAGGTGTGCCAAATATATGAATGTCAAGGAGGTGCAAGCCGACTTCTTGCACGCAGCACAGGTGAAAACCGAACTCCGAGACGAGAAGAGAGACAAAAAAGTGAACCCGTAGAGAGAAAGGAGAGGATCCCCGAGAGCAAATAGGGAGGGGCGATCTAGGGGATGGAGGTCGACTCAAACACCCCCTTGTCTGCTCCTCAAGCGAGGATACTGGATGTGATGGAAAAAGAAATCCATGACAATGTCGTCAGATGGCCCATGACGAGGAAGGATGGACCAACAAAGCCCAAGAGCAACTTGTACTGTCGATTTCATAAAGATTATGGGCACAACACCGACGATTGCAGGCACCTCAAAGACGAAATTGAAAGGTTAATCAAAGCAAGGCATCTGAAGGAATTCATCTATAAGAATCGAGAAAGGACCAGTCGGCGAAGGGAAAGAAGCCGAAGTCCTCGCAAGAGGGCGAGAACGCCTGAAAAGGAGGAGATTCCCCAGAAGAGGGGAGTGATTCATATGATATTCGGTGGGCCAACTGATGGAGATCCAATCGGGCGAGAAAGGCGTATGCTCGAGGGCGGCATGCTAAAATCGAGGTGCAGTAAGTCGATGAGGGTGGCCCAGTGATGAACATTGGGCCAGTGGATATAGGAGAAGTCGAGAGGCCACATAACGATGCCCTGATGATAACTGCTTAAGTGTCGGGTTACAAGGTGCAAAGGGTGTTTGTCGACACTGGGAGTTCGGTGAACTTAATTTTTTATGATTGCCTTAAGAAGATGGAGCTTGATATTGAACTCATACCCCTGCACACATCGCTCTTTGGATTCAATGGCTCAGAAGTCGCACCCCTAGGAGAAACTATGCTTGCAGTCGTCCTGGGAAAAGGCAACTTAAGAAAAGTCAAAATGGTGAGATTCGTGGTAGTCAATGTCGAGTCTGCCTACAATGTGATTCTCGGGAGGCCAGCATTGAATGCGTTCCAAGCGGTGGTGCCAACTTACCACATGAAATTGAAGTTTTTCGTGGGAGATCGAGTTTGAGAGGCCCGAGGAGATCAAAAACTGTCGAGAACTTTACCAGATAGTAGTAAAGGCCAACCAACGAGCCGAGATTAAAGAAGGGAAGAAACCGATGTCGAATGAGAAAAGGCCGAGAGGAAGTGACCTCGAGCCGCACGGAGAATTAATGGAAATACAGATTGGAGAAATGGAAGAACATACCACTAAGGTCGGGAAGGATCTGGAGGATGAGTTGCGAAATCAACTTATCGCATTGCTAAAGGAATTCAGGGATATATTCGCCTTTACCCCTGAGGAGTTAACGGGGATCGACCCCAACATTATGGATCACAAGCTCAACGTCGACCCCCTCAGAAAGCCAGTCAAGCAGCGACTTAGACACCATGGTGCGGAGATTAACAAGGCCATTGAGGTCGAGGTGGATAAGTTGCTGCGAGCAGGACACGTCAAAGAAATCCAATTCCCTGAATGGATATCCAACACTGTGATGGTGAGAAAGGCATTGAACAAATGGCGCATGTGCATCGACTTTCGGACTTGAACTTAGCGTGCCCCAAAGACCATTATTCTTTGCCAAGAATTGACCAGCTGGTCAACTCCACGGCTGGCTGTGAATTGCTGAGTATGATGGACGCATCTCAAGGGTATCACCAAATTCCCTTGGCCCCCGAGGACCAGAGTAAAGTGAGCTTTGTGACGAGCAAGGGGACGTATTGTTATGTCGTCATGCCCTTCGGACTCAAGAACGCGGGAGCAACCTACCAATGATTGATGGATCGCATGTTTAAACCACAGATCGGGCGAAACATAGAAGTATACGTGGACGACATTCTGGTGAAAAGTAAGTCCTCATCACACCCGGACAATTTAAGGGAAACATTCAGGACCCTTAGAGCGTTTGGGATGAAGTTGAACCCGAACAAATGTGCCTTTGGAGTAAAGGTAGGTCGCTTTTTAGGATATGTTGTCACAGAACGAGGAATTGAAGTGAACGGCGAAAAGGTAAAGGCAATACTCGACATGGCACCACCTAGAAACATCAGGGAAGTGCAAGTCTTGACAGGGAGAATTACGGGTTTAAGCAGATTCATTGCTCGAGCAGCCGAGAAGAGTTTTCCTTTCTTCAAATTGCTCAAGAAAAAGATGACTTCCAGTGAAGTAACGAGGTTTAGATGGCGTTTGAAAAGCTGAAAGAATTTCTGAGTGAGTTGCATCTATTGACTAAACCCGAAAGCAATGACGAGTTGGTGTTGTATAACTCGGTGGGAGAAGTCTCGCTGAGTTCTGTACTGCTGCAGGGAGAAAGAGGCACCCAGCAGCCGATATATTATACCAGCTGAGTACTCCAGGGAGCCGAGACGAGATATTCCGAAGTCGAGAAAGCGGCTCTAACTCTGGTGATAACAGCGAGGAAGTTGAGACCATATTTTCTAAATCACTCGGTGGTGGTAAGAACGAATTTCCAACTTGGAGAAACGTTGGGTCGACCTACTGTCTCAGGACGACTTGTAAAGTGGGTAGTCGAGTTAAGCGAATATTCTATCAGATACGAGCCTAGATCTATAAAGGCCCAAGCTTTGGCAGACTTTATCCAAGAAGGTACCAAAGGGGAAGAAAAGAAATGGATCATGCATGTCGATGGATCCTCTGCGGTCAGGGGATCTGGTTTGGGAGTCGTCCTCGTGTCTCGCGAGGGCGAGCAACTCAATTTTGCCATTAGAATGGGCTTTAAGGCCTCAAACAATAAAGCTAAGTATGAGGCATTAATCAAAGGGATCCAACTCGCAATTGATGGTCGAGCAACAGAAATCGCGGCGCACTCTGACTCACAACTCGTCGTAGGACAGGTGTTGGGAAATTTTAAAATAAAAGAGGAAATAATGATGAAATATGTCGAGGAAATCCAAAGCCTTGTGCAGGGATTAGAAAAATTCGAACCAACGCAAGTCCCACGAGAGGAAAACATACGGGCAGATTGGCTCGCAAGAATTGCGAGTTCGAATGATGGAAAAATGGGAAAATCTATCACCACAATGCATTTAGAAAGGAGCGTGTTGGGTGAAGCAATCGAAATTGAGAAGAAGGACGATTGGAGGAAGTCGATTCGCGAGCTACTGCAAGGGCGAGTGCCTATGGGGCATAAGCAAGAGGCAGAAAAGGTCGCCCGATATCTAAGTAAATACTTTGAAGTCAATGGGGTTCTGTAGAAGAAGTCGTTTGTCGGGCCCCATCTGCAGTGTGTTTCAGAAGACGAGGGGAATTACGTTCTACGAGAAATTCACGAAGGCTATTGCGGGGCGCACGCAGGATCTCGATCGATAGCGGGAAAAGCCCTGCGAGCAGGCTACTACTGGCCAAAACTACGAAGAATTGGAGAGACGCTGGTGCAGAAATGCGAGAAATGCCAGCGGCGCGGACAAATCACTCATATCCCGAAAGAAACGATGACGACCATCAATTGCCCGATTCCCTTCGCCCAATGGGGCATCGATCTAGTCGGTCCATTGCCAATGGGAACATGACAGAGAAAATTCTTGGTGGTCTAAGTCGACTATTTTAGCAAGTGGGTCGAGGCAGAACCCTTAGCTCGAATCACTAAAGAGAAGATGAGGAATTGTTCAATAGTATCTGTTGTCGATTTGGAGTTCCAGAAAAGCTAATTTCGGATAACGGAACTCAATTTCAAGGAAAGTGAATTCTATCATGATGTCTCGACATGGGAATAAAACAAAGATTTGTCTCAGTCGCACACCCTCAGGAGAACGGACAAGTTGAAGTAACAGACAGAACAATCCTTCAAGGATTGAAAAAGAGGTTAGAGAGAGCATAAGGAGCCTGGGTCGACGAACTGACAACTGTCCTATGGGCTTACCGGACGACTCCGAGAAGTACAACGGGCCAGTCTCCATTTCATATGGTTTACGGAATGGATACACTCTTTCCCATCGAAGTCGCCTTAAACTCCCACAGGTCGACATTCTACGAGGAAAAGAAAAATGAGGAGATGATTGAAGAAGCCCTCGACTTGATCGAGGAGGGGCGAGAAGAAGCTTGAGTACGATCCGTTGAGTATAAACAAAGAATGCGCGCAGCATTTGATAAAAATGTTCGGACCAGGCGATTCCAAGTGGGGGATCTCGTCCTCAAACGAGCAGATGCTCTCAAGCATGTCGGGAAGCTCGAAGCTAATTGGAAAGGACCCTACACTATCACAAAAGTGCTCGAGAGGGGCACGTACGAGCTCGAGGATGGAGAAGGCCGACAACTGCCGCGATCTTGGCACGTGACCTAACTCAAATGCTTTTACGCTTAAGGCAATGTTTTGAACCCCTTTTTTGTACTGAACAATGTTTAAATCAAATTCAGTAATGAAATGAATTTCAAGTTTACGCTTTAATTATGTCTTTTACATTTCCACGTCGACCTTACTATGATAACTTGGAAAATCGAATTTTTCAAAACGACTATGTAGTCGATTAACTCCAACGACTACGAAGTCGACTAAACAACTACGAAGTTGCATTCCCGAGTGGAATCTTGATAAGGCTACGAAGCCTATGATTACGAAGTCGATAATCACACAACTATGAAGTTGTATTCTCGAGTGGAATCTCGATAAGGCTACGAAGCCTACGACTACGAAGTCGATATCACACAACTATGAAGTTGTATTCTCGAGTGGAATCTCGATAAGGCTACAAAGCCTATGACTACGAAGGCGATGTCACACAACTATGAAGTTGTATTCTCGAGTGGAATCTCGATAAGGCTACAAAGCCTACGACTACGAAGTCGATGTAACAACTATGAAGTTTTATTCTCGAGTGGAATCTCGATAAGGCTACAAAGCCTACGACTACGAAGTCGCTGTCACACAACTATGAAGTTGTATTCTCGAATTGAATCTCGATAAAGCTATGAAGCCTACGACTACAGAGTCGACTTACGCAACTACGACGCTATCATTTTAAAACAACTAAAAAATGTCTCGAGTAAAAATTTCGACGCGACTATGAAGCTAATTATACGACAAAGGAAACCACAGTAATAAGAATCTTCAGTTTATCAGCTACGAAGCTACTAAAAGCGTTGCTCGACTTCGACCAGCTCGCAAGCTGGGTTGAGAGAAGACGAGTTGAAAACTTTTTGTTTATCAGCTACGAAGATGCTAAAAGCGTTGCTCGACTTCAACCAGCTCGCAAGCTGGGTTGGGAGAAGACGGGTTGAAAACTTTTTGTTTATCAGCTACGAAGCTGCTAAAAGCGTACCTCGAATTCGACCAGCTCGCAAGCTGGGTTGGGAGAAGACGAGTTGAAAACTTTTTGTTTATCAGCTACGAAGCTGCTAAAAGCCTTGCTCGACTTCTACCAGCTCGCAAGCCGGGTTGGGAGAGGATGAGTTGAAAACTTCAGTTCATCAGCTACGAAGCTGCTAAAAGCGTTGCTCGACTTCGACCAGCTCGCAAGCTGGGTTGAGAGAAGACGAGTTGAAAACTTTTTGTTTATCAGCTACGAAGCTGCTAAAAGCATTGCTCGACTTCGACCAGCTCGCAAGTTGGGTTGAGAGAAGACGAGTAAAAACTTATCGTTTATCAGCTACGAATCTGCTACGACTTCGGCCAGCTCGCAAGTTGGGTTGGGAGAATACGAGTTGAAAAATTTTTGTTTATCAGCTACGAAGCTGCTAAAAGCGTTGCTCGACTTCGATCAGCTCGCAAGCTGGGTTGAGAGAGGACGAATAAAAAACTTTTTGTTTATCAGCTATGAAGCTGCTAAAAGCGTTGCTCGACTTCGACCAGCTCGCAAGCTGGGTTGGGACAGGACGAGTTGAAAAACCGTTTATCAGCTACGAAGCTGCTAAAATCGCTGCTCAACTTCGACCAGCTCGGAAGCCGGGTTGGGAGAAGACATAAGATGAGTTGAAAAACTTGAAAAAATTCAGCACAAACATCGAAAAGCATTTATAGCGACTAAGAACAATAGAAGGAAAGATCGAAAGCATAAGCAGCCAAGATAATGAAGACAAATTGTATAAATGAGTCGATTACATGATAACTCGTCCTACCCTATTACAAAATGATCCAAAGGACGGGACAAAAAATAAACAAACAAACAACAACTGGAAGGCTCTTCTTCAGCAATTGGCTCAGTTCCGGGGCGCTCGACCTCGACCTCCTCGTCGACTTCCTTTTTTTCCTCCTCGTCATCTGCCCCGCTTGGCCCGACTAAGTTGGTCGAACCGGCCAGAGGGGTAGGAGGAACCTCAAGCTGAATGCCCAACTTGGCTTTTCGGATTGCCCGGGCCTCGAGTCCCGACCACCAAGGGTAGTCGTCGGGAAGAGACGAGTCACCATGATATCCATCCGGGAAAGGAAGGGATTCCTTAAGGACTTGTCGGTCGACTTTTCCCTCGAGAACAGTGCCCTTCGCAGCAGACTCCCATGCATCAAAAGTAAAATGGAAGTACTGGAGAGTAGCAGGGCAGAGCTCGTCGAGAAAGAAGAGAGAGTTGAGGAATGCTTAGATGACCTCTTTGCGGTAGGTCTCAAGGAAGATAGAGCCCATGGGCGACTTGAGAAAAGTCCTACGCCCTTCCTCGAGACCCGCTTCCCTCTCGACTAACCCATCCTCATGGGCCTTCTCGAGTTCTGCTTTCAGTTCCTCGACCTACTTCAAAGCAGCCTCCTTGTCAGCCTTCAGCTTTAGAACCAACGCTTTCGAGGCCTCCAGATCCTCCTTTTGCTCGTCGAACTTCTTACGCTGAGGGACATACCTTTCTTTCCAATGCTTCACATTGTTCTTGGGAGAGGAGGTACCCTCGAGCAGATTGGGAAGCATGGAAGCGATGAGCTAAAAAAAAAAGAGAAGTGAGAACTCACAAAAACGCTTCATATGATCATAAGAAAGAAAAGGAAGAGCCTAATTACTCGAGCGAGATTAAGGACGACATAGCAGGAGATATCATAAGGATCGCCTGAGACACGGGCCTTATCGGCTTCAGGGAGGATGGAGTCGAGGTATTTAGCGACAGCATAACCGTCGGCATTGTTATGAAGATGGGACGGCTGTTCCATAGTGATAGCCGTCGTCTTGACAGGAGAGAGGGGAGGTTTTTCCACAACTTTCTCCTTCCCCTTATCCGACCATGTTTTGCGCTTGAGATCGTCGGGACGAGGATTGTTTCTCCTGCATCCTGCGCGCACTTGCGGGAGGCAGACCCTGATAAGTTGAGCGAGGGGGCAGTTGATCTCTCGACTTTGGCCTTTCTCGCAACAGTTGTCTCGACTATTTCACCCTGAGCAGTCGAGCCAGAACCACCGTCTGGCTTCTGGGGGGTACAGGACGACCAACGGACTTAAATATCACCTTTGGCCTTTTTGGTCTCAAAGCGAGCCAAAGCTTTAACTGAAAAAAAAAAAAAAAAAAGAAAGAGACTTAGCACGAGTAAACGATTGAGTGAACAAATTAAGATTCACAACATGCAAAACACACAAAACATCGAACTCGACAAAAAAACCATCAAGTAAAGATGACTTACGAGGGTTGTCAAGTGGAGAAACATTCTTGTCGACACAGAGACCCATATGGTTAAGGAGAGCCTGGTCCTTAACCAACAAACGGGCACTCCAAGTGCACTTGTTCAAATCATTAAGCATAGCTTCAAACTGGCTCAATCGAGGATGTTTATTCTGCTTAACCTTCTCGGTTATCCATACATTTGTGAAGGGATATCGGCCGGGAGCAGGTCGGATATAAAAATACTTGGTTTTCCATTCAGTAACGTTCGAGGAAAGATCCTCGAGAAATGTAACACCGCGATGACAACCCAGGCAGTGGGAGTCCTTTATAAAGCGGTAACTGTAGCACTAAAGAAGGAATTCGAGAATGAAGCGGCCGAATTTTATTTTGGAAATGATAATGATGGCTATCATGATGCGAATAGAATTGGGAGAAAAGTGGTTTAAGGGAATATTATACAAATTGCTAATAGAAAAAAGTTCGGGTTGAACAGGAAAACACAAACGGACATTATTTGATCGACAAAAAACGTGTAGCACCCTTTAGGAGGACGAGAGAAGACGTCACTAGAGGAAGGAGCCAACAATTCCCTATCAGAGGGCAGACAGTTGAACGACCTAAACCCTTGGATTTGAGCTGCAGAGGCATAAAGAAACGGATTCAGAACATCTAATTTAGCTAATGAACAGGCTATGGTTACATTATTAGGCTCGAAAATATAAGCCGATATCGGCAAAGATACATGGCTTGTTCTATACACGGGGATATTAAGAAGCCCAAGGGGATTACCTTGAGGAATGATATTAAGACGAGTAGGGTCGCTGCCTCGTCGGGGATTCTCCTTATTCTTCATCAAGTCGCCCGATAGAAGATCTTGATTGTATACGTCCTGATGAATCCCGAATGTCAACGCCGACGAACTTGGAGACATCTCACGCTCGCCTGCCAGCTTAGTGTCGATTATTTGAATGGAGTCAGAATCCGAATACACTTCGATCTCACAATCAAGAGAACCAGAGATAGAGCCGGAAAGAGAACTAGACCCAGAATCTATAAAAAAATTCGAGAAGCAATGATCAGCATAAAATAAATCGCAGAGAAACGATAACACGTCGACTTGTGGAAAAATTCAGGAACCACAAGTCGACCATAGAAGTTGATACTCGACTCACTCGGCCTAAGGGATGAGGAAGGACTGAATTGCAGAACGACTAAGGAAATACTAAGTCAACATAAATCGACACACGAAGAAAGGCGAGAATGACCTTATCTCCAAAAGAGAATTCATCTACAAACATGATTCGATTAACGAGAAGCGGACACGAAAGATCTAACACCAAATTCCCAGAATTCTTTGAGGATTCTCAAGAACAAGAAGAATTGTCATGAACCCTCAACATCTAAAATTCAGAAAACCAGCGAAAATTACGAAGTTTAGGATGAGTGAACTTACACATGATGCCTTGCAGGAGCGGGGTCTAAAAAATTTGAAGAAGTTGCTGGAGAGATGTACGCACCAGGATTGCTGAGGGTTTCTGGTCGGAGAAGAGGATAGATCTCGAAAGCTCGGAATGTGAAAAATGAACAGGTATAGTGGGGAAGGCTATTTATAGGGGAGATGGCTAAACCCTAGCCTTTAGATCAAAGTAAGATCCAACGGTTAAGGTGACGCACAGAATTCGAGATGGCAAAAGTAAACCTGAGGCGGCGTGTCACATTCTAGTGCAAAATTTTGAAATTCAAAATGATTATGGATAATTTTGGGAAAGTCCTAAAGAATAAGCCATGGGCATTCCAGTCGAGCAAGATGAATCGTCGACAGGATGAGTTAAAAATGAAGACGAAGCAAGCTACCAACAAAGAGCATGGGAGAACAAAGAAAGTCATAAGCACCATCCACATCGATCGAAGGGAGCTTGATTACCAAATTTACTCTTAAGCTCGAAGTCGCTTAGAGTAATTGTTTTTGGTGGGGAGGGGGGGGACTAGATGATATAGCCCTATTATCATAGTCTGGTTCAGATGTTGGTTACTCGACCGGATGAACATTAATGACGACATCAACAAGTTGACTTACCTTAAGTCGACTGAGATGAGCGAGCACAATACAATCTCCGGATGCGCACCTGACCAAAGTCGACTCGACAATACCCGAAATCGACTTATAGCGCTTCGAGACACCAAGACCTCCGACGACTTCTATATACTTCAACATATCACAAGGAGACCTCTCAACAAGAGTGAATCTACATGAGATAAGGAGGAATCTCGATGTTGACTAAGAGGTAACGGAATGTAAACCGACCAGAACATTTTGGAAACATCATGTAAGTCGGCCAGGGCATTTTGGGTACTTCAAGTAAGTGTTTATACCCCTATATAAAGGAGCTGAGGTAACTCTAAACCCTAGCTTTGCATTCTCTATTCATTTCTCAGCTGCTGCTCCTACTGTGCGGAGCTCATCTTCATCACTCTCACTGACTTGAGCGTCGGAGGCTCTTCACCGGAAACACCTCCGGTGTTGAGTTCTTGCAGGTGTTCGTAGCAGTTCGAAGGCGACTTAAGGACGACTCGAGCAGATCGGTGCCCATTGTCACCGGTTCATTCCAGATCTCGGAGTAGTCCCATCAAACAGAGTGTTCGGAGGTTCACTCTGAAATAGTTTGAGGGATTTGAACTAGAAATTCCACAAGGGAGTTGTGGTCAGATAAGTAGTTGTGTGAATCAGTGTTCAAGTAGTGTAGAGGGAGTATATACTATAAACCCTTGGAGAGTGTGTGTGTTGTTCACATTAATGAAAGAGATCTGAAGGGAGAATGGGACGTTCTCCTGAAGGTTCAATTTTAAGTGCAAACTACTTCCGCAAATGTTGAATATTTGTTCTATTTGTTTTGTTTATTTTCAAGAAACTCTGATACTTGGTGCTCAAGTAACAAACTTCAGATTCCACAAATCACTTAGTCGATAATGTTTGGCTAAGTGAAGATGTTGAGAATGTCTCTAATTGTCAGGATAGTATGTTGATAAGACTACCTTGACAAATGTAGGTGTTTGACGACCCGTGCTCTCATCCTACCTGCAGTTGTGTGCCATATTCTGCTTCGATATCCAGACGAGTTGATTTTATGAATATCTATGCTGTGAGTAATTGATGTTATATGTATGGTATGATCAATGTATGCATGTGATTTGTACCGACCGTCGAATGGTTATCCCTGTAGTTATAGAACGGACCCTGTTGGGTGAATCTCCTCTTTTCGCATGTAAGGCCAGGGCAGGGCCCTCGGCCGGCGATAGACACCTCGTTGTAAGACCAAGGCAAGGGTCTTGGCCGACAGGTGACCTCGTTGCAAGACCAAGGCAGGGGCCTTGGCCGACAGGGGATACTCCTACTGTTTGGGCATCGTTGTAAGACAAAGGCAGGGGCTTTGGTATTCGATACGTGGACCAACAGTAGTCTATTGACTAGGTGTGCACATGAGGCTTGACTTTGGATAGGAGATGGGATAGATAATTGATTTGTATACATGTTGCGACCATACTTGTCCTATTATATTTGTTAATTATGTGCGTAGTAGTGA
>CACSLK010000984.1:9840961-9852247 GCA_902706635.1 Striga hermonthica
TATGTTTTGGACTGTATAAATATGACTTACGCTTCCGCTTATCTTTTGATGGCTTTTGATGATGTTTCTATGATTTTGACGAACTCGTTTTGACGAACTTATCATATTTTGGTGAACTTTTAAGAAAATAAAGTTTTCAGTAACCGGACGTTTTATTAAATTAAACAACGGTTTTTCTAAGTTAAGTAAGGATTTTTCACGGTAGCACCCCAAATCAGTTTCGCAAAGTAAAAATGTTTTAGTTTTCAAAGACTTTGCGAATAATTGCGCAACTCTGATTTATCTAGTAAGGTGGGGTCTTACACAACTAATGTAAATTTATATATTATTATAACTAAATAATTTTTATTTTATACAGGTACAAAATGGTGTTTGTACTATTTACTGGAATAGATAACCATAAAAAGTGTGTAACATATGCAGCTGGATTGATTGTTAAAGAGGATGAAGAATCATATATTTGGCTGTTGAAAATTTTCTTGAAGGCTATAGGACATGAACCATATTACATTGTTACCGACCAAGATCCTGCCATGAAGAATGCTATCCAGGCAACTTTCAAACATGCGATACATCGTTTATGCATGTGGCATATTATGGAAAAGGAAAATGTAAAGGTTGGTCCTACTTTAGCCAGGGATAATAAATTCATCGAAAGATTAAATGACATAGTCTGGATATTTATATTAAGCCTCCTGAATTTGAAGAAAAATAGGAAAATTTGATGAATGGTTTTGCCTTAAAAGAAAATCAGTGGTTTCG
This sequence comes from Striga hermonthica, assembly GCA_902706635.1. Taxonomy (NCBI): domain Eukaryota; kingdom Viridiplantae; phylum Streptophyta; class Magnoliopsida; order Lamiales; family Orobanchaceae; genus Striga; species Striga hermonthica. Next base: position 9,841,724 of record CACSLK010000984.1, read on the forward strand.
TAATCTGTTTGAGATTAGAAGGTCATGGATTCCAACATACTTTAAAGATGTGAAAAATGGGTGGTTTTCTTAGGACAACTTCCAGATCAGAAAGTGTAAATAGTTGGTTTGGAAGTTACATATCTCCACATGCAAACTTAGTTGGGTTCTTTATGCATTTTGAAAGTGCAATGGATGCACAAAGGCATGTTTCATGTAAAATGCATCATGAATGTGTGTCTTCACCTCCTGAATGCAAGACGCCGTTAGAAATTGAGAAACATGCTGCAAAACTTTATACTAAAACAGTATTTTCTGAGGTACAAACGGAGATTGAGCAGCATGTTTTTGGTGTGTGCCTATCCACATCCAAAATGAGAATGATGTAACAAGATATAAAGTTGTAGAAATTAGTCGTGATGATATGATTTCATTGTAGATAAAAGTCTGGATTTTGTACATTGCAGCTATGACATGTTTGAACAATTTGGATTGTTATGTCTTCACATACTAATGTTCATCAAGGATTTAGATAGAATACCTGATTGTTACCTTCTTAACCGTTGGCTAAAAGTTGCATCTTTGGGTAATGAGTTTGAAAATGGAAAATTAGTTGCAATAGATGGCAAAAATCATCGAAATCCCTATTTAAACAGATTGTGGTCTGATTTCCATTGTTGTGTATTGCTTGCTGAAGATGATGAGAATAAGTTGGCTAGATTATCTAGGGTTCTCAATGAAGAAAAGAATTACTTGTTGGGCGGACGGTAAGATGGAGGTTCAGTCTTAAGCAAAGAAGCTCGGTTTAGTTTTAAATCTAGATGTAAATATCCTTCCTCCAAAGCAAGCAAAAAACAAGAGGAGTGGAAGCAGCACAAAATGTCGTTTGCTGTCACAACGAGAAAAGTCAATAAAAGCAAGCCAAAAGCTGAAAAGACGTTGTGAAAAATGCAGAGAAATAGTGATTGGTCGGAAAAAGTGTGTATATTATATATTTATTAGCATATTTTTATATGCTTAATTTTGTCGCACTTATATGTATTTCGGCTCATTTATTTATTAGATGGATTCAAGTGCTATGATATTTTTATGTCTTATTTTTAGGATGATGGAGTATTTTTACGGGCGATGTATCAATAAACGAAATTTCAGCCTTCAGAATACGGAGGTACCCCATACTCGGCCCCGTACCAGCCCAATATAGGCCCATGGAAAGAGGCATCATTATGGCTGATTTGCTGGAATTGAATTTCGGGCCTGGAGGATAAGCTATTCACATTTAATTTTTGGAGATGATTTATTTATTGGCCAAGAGTACAATTTGGAGAAGGATTCTACATGTATTACGTAAGCACGCAATTAATTGGAAAGGATCACACTAGAATTAATTGTGGGGTCGTGAGGAGATTTATTTTGGGCCGAAAGAATTGTTATTGTGGGGAAAGAAATAAAAAAAAAAAAGCCACGAGGATTATTTGCTAGAGGAATATATATTGGAGGGAAGATTTGGTGAGCCGCCAGACATTACGCGGGCAGGAGAAAGAGAACTGCAGAAGAGAGACGAGCAGAAGAGAGAACGCACGGACAGACTGGGGAAAGCTGACGGAAGCGGAGGGAGGCCGCACCCGCACACGAGAAGGATAATCTTATTCTTCTCTTTATCTTTCTTTTATTTTTATTTATTATGATAGCTTATATTTTTTTTTTTAGTTCCAGGGAAGTCGAATCCTACGATTGACTATGTTTTGATTGATTATATGGTTGATGACTTTAATATCTCTTTGGAATTGCTTGTGTTATTTTGAATAATTAACCATGATGTGTTGAGTCTTATTTAGATTGATCACCTAGATTAGGCTTTACATATCTACACCTGAATTAGGCATTCAATCTGTAATTACTGATGTGTTTAATTCGCAAGTGGTATCCGAAAGATGGTAACTACCGGGGATAACACGGCCTATTTAAGTGAACGAACGCGGTTGAGTTCGCTACTTAGTCTAGTCTATTTTTCTAATTCGTAAAGCGGCTGATTGTATTAAATCTAAGAAGCATTTTCTAGAATGTACAAGAAGTCAGGTCTAATCGTAGAGTGTCTCGCGGTTAGATTAAAAATAAGGAAAAATTCGGGTAACAGACCGTGTCGTTACCTAGGGCTAGTAATTTCATCAAATAACGAGATTTGATACCAAAGTTGATTAGACGAGTAAGTCAAGGATGTAGACGGAACCGTGAACTAGAAATTTCTCTTATTTATTTTATTTTTATTTCTATTTCGTTTGTTTAGATTTTATTTATTTTAGTTAGTTTAGCTATTAAATCACAATCCCTCCTTTTTTTATTACTTTTATAGTTTCAATTAATATAAGAAAATTCACAATTTGATTCACACTCCTTGTGGGATCTACCCTTTGCTCGCCACTACTACTAGTTAGTAGAGGCTGGTTATGGAAAAATATAAATTTTAATTTTGTCGCGTTGCGACGCGCGGTCAAATTTTGGCGCCGTTGCCGGGGAGTGGCGTTATTGAATTGTGATTTTTAAGTACTAATTGAATTATTTTAACATTTTAGAATTTCAATTTTATCATATTTTACCCCTCTATTTTTCTTTGTGTTTTGTTTTCTTTCAGAATATTGGGTCCCCCCATATTCTGCTGGTCAGAATAGTTGGCCCCCATTACTCGCGGGATTGACTAACCTTTGTGCGCTTTTGATCGAGCTCTGCGAAACTTTTCAAGATGGCAGCCTATTATCTCGACTTTTATACCCACCAGGCACCTTACCTGTATGAGAGGAAGATACGAGGCCCGTGGATTAGAGATCGAGGAGTAAGAGGACCTAGTGGTTGTCCCGATGAGTATGAATACCGCTTGAGAGAGCACTCGAACTATTTCTATGGGTACTCCGTGTAACACCCCGCCTAGATTTACTCAAATCAGCGTAAATTTTTCACGCTATAAATGGAAAGCACTGATTTAATTTTCGAAAACTCATATTAATTTTTCGAAAATACTTTAACTTTAAAACGCGGGATGCTACTCAACTTTAATCTTATATCTTTAATATCTTTAAACTATTAGGCATGCAAGCGAGTATAATTCATTACTCTAATAAAGCGCCATGAACATCTCAGGATTTAAGCATGCATAGTCTGAAAAACCGAAATACTAGTCTGAAATTCTGAAATACTGAAATACTAATCTGAAATTCTGAACTACTGAAATACTAGTCTGAAGTCCTGAAATGCTAATCTGAAATTCTGAACTACTGAAATACTGATCTGGAAACTAGTCTGAAATCTTGAAATACTAGTCTAAAATTCTGAAATACAGTTCTAAAATGCGGAAGCAAATATAAGTTCAAACATCAAAGGCATACTTGAAATAAATGAAACATAAACGAAGGCATAAATAATTCAAACAATACAAACAAGTCATAACACAAATATCCTTGCTCATGACCACCACCACATCCGGCTCACGCTCCACGCGGGACTCCATCACCTAAAAAATAGGGTAGTGGGGAGGCGTTAGCACAAATGAATCAACGGTGCTCCGCAAGGACCGGAACTGAATACTCAGCACAATTAATTACAAACTATGAATTCAACATATATATGAATAAACTGGTCTAACTATGGGACTAACGGTAAACCGATACCCATGTGCACACTTTGGGGGTCCCCTCCCACAGAAACCCAGGAAAGGCACTAATCACCCCATCTGGACGCTAGACTTAGGACGGGCCCTAATCACACACATCCAAGTCATAACTGAAATACTGAAATATTGACCAAGACGGGATCACTCATCTGTCTCGGTCCTTCAATTTAAACACATATAGATCTCAGACATGGTAAATTATTAAAAGCGATGAAATACACAGTACATGGTCCCGACCTGGAAAACGGCGAACGCGGATGCTGAAATATCTGAAATATGTTGTGTAGCAGACGGAGGCTCGACTCTCCTCAAGCTACAAAATATGAGCGAAATATTCTTAGTACTAGGCTTAGAATGAAACTCAAATCTTAAATATCTAATTGTCTAGGTTCGCTCACTCTGCTTTAAAAATCATTTTAGGGATTTACGAGCTGATTTTGAAAATATTATTGTCTTTGAGGCATTCTAGAGTTCTCTGAAATATTTTTAAGTCTGGAACTAAAATCTGACTTAAATCTAATCTGACTGAAATCTAAACTATATTTGGATCTTTAATCTATCTGGAATCTTAACTTTATCTGAAATCTTAACTATATCTGAAATCTATCTGAAATATATATACCCAAAATACTATCTCTGAAATTCTATCTAAAATATATATATTGAAATTCTATCTGAAATATATATCTTAAATTCTATCTCAGAAATTCTATCTAAAATATATATCTGAAATTCTATCTCTGAAATTCTATCTAAAATATATATCTGAAATTCTATCTCTAAAATTTCTCGAACCATCCGAACTGCCCGGACTGGTTCGACTGAACTGGACCGACGACTCTCTCGGAGCCGGTCGATCATTCGCTTGACTATGTGCAGCTCGGTTTGACTGTGGTCCGGGTTCGGCGTGGCAACTCAGGCCGGCACAAACTCGCCTGACACGGCTTAGCCGATGCACGGGTTTGAAACGGTACCACGGTCACTGACGCAGGGGCGTGCTTGGACCACGGCTAAGGAATACGGCGCGTAGACGGTAACGGGTGGACTCGGTGCACGGGCACGCACTCGTTGGTTGGAATCGGACTCGGTGCACGGGCACGCCCTTGGCGGTTCAGCTCCAGCAGTGGGACGAGAGTCAATCACGTGAGCGGGATGACAATACGCGTTAAGAATTAATGATACGACGTCTAAAGTTATTTAAACGGTACTAGGGTTCAGGCGATTAAATACGGATCTAAAATTTACCCAATTATTGGAACCAGATAAAACTAAGGTTCAATTCTCGAAGAATCCTAACTTATTTAAGGTCGATAATTAATATATATATTCTATGTGATTTATATGGATTTTATAATCAACAACTGCAGCTAAAAATCATATCCGGCTAATTTTCTTAAATACCGCATTCCTCGGCTAAAGTATCGATCTTATAACTAAGTCAAACGGTATCCTATATTTATGAAATTTGAATCGTAACATCCTCAATATACTAATGGTCAACGGTCAACATAATTAGTCAAACGGCAACTCCTAATCTAGTCACTCCAAATTACTATGACCGGTCAACGTATTTGACCGACTCGTTTACCTACCAAACAATGTCCAAATATTATAAAATTTTAACCTACGCCTCAAGACATCGCAAAAAAATTTATGGTATTTGTTTCAACATTTTATCAAAATTATTTACCGAGGTCCCAAAAAATAGCTTTAAGCTCGTATGTCCCTTTTTTTTCATAATCACTCAAATCACATATCATTTTTTTCTTGTCTCATTTATATCATTTAGTCTAAGCCATAAAATTTGAGTTTTGTTATTATACCTAAATCGTGCGAAAATGGCAGATCGAAATAGATCGAGCTAAGAACAAGGGAAAGGGAGCAACCGAGCCGGATCTAAAGCTTTGGTCTGTGGATCCGGCTGCAAGGTCGCTGCCGGGTCGGGTTTCTGGCTGCTCGGGTCGGGATCCGAGGTGCTGTTCGCAAGGGAGCTTCTTTTTCAGGCTAGTTCAGACTCGAGGTGCGTGAAGGACTCGACAACGATGGACTAAGGTTGGGGTTGCGATTTTCAGGCATGAACTCGCCAGAAATAGGGCTGAACGGCAAAGCTGCGGGTCTGGAGTCGTAAAATCACCGTAAAAATGGGTTGCTGGGCTTGGTTTGGACCAGCGAGGGTCAAGGTGGCGCGGAGGAGCTGCGGCCGTGAACGGTAACTACCGGGGATAACACGGCCTATTTAAGTGGTATCCGAGATTAGGCTTTACATATCTACACCTGAATTAGGCATTCAATCCATAATTGTTGATGTGTTTAATTCGCAAGTGGCATCCGGAGGATGGTAACTACCGGGGATAACACGGCCTATTTAAGTGAACGAACGCGGTTGAGTTCGCTACTTAGTCTGATCTATTTTTCTATTTCGTAAAGCGGTTAAATCTAAGAAGCGTTTTCTAGACTGTACAAGAAGTCAGGTCTAATCGTAGAGCGTCTCGCGGTTAGATTAAAAATAAGGAAAAATTCGGGTAACAGACTGTGTCGTTACCTAGGGCTAGTAATTTCATCAGATAACAAGATTTTATACCAAAGTTGATTAGACGAGTCAGTCGAGGGTATAGACGGAACTGTGAACTAGAAATTTCTCTTATTTATTTTATTTCTATTTCTATTTTGTTTGTTTAGATTTTATTTATTTTAGTTAGTTTAGCTATTAAATCACAATCCCTCCTTTTTTTATTACTTTTATAGTTTCAATTAATACAAGAAAATTCACAATTTGATTCACACTCCTCGTGGGATTGACCCTTTGCTCGCCACTACTACTAGTTAGTAGAGGTTGGTTAAGGAAAAATATAAATTTTAATTTTGCCGCGTTGCGACGAGCGGTCAAATAGGATATCATTATAGTAGACCTTGTAATAAGACCAATAAGATTTCTGATTGTAACACATAGTTATTTGATGTATTGTTATCAGTGATGGGTGTCGAATCCAACAATAATAAATTCCTGCTTTTAAAATAACTGTAGTAGTGGTAAGCAGGGTCGTATCCACAGGGATTGGCTAGACAAAGTATTGATGCAACTATTCTTGAAAGAAAGAAAAAATAAAAATGATGGGGGTTTTGATGATTTTATCGAACTACGAAAACTAAAACAAAATAAAATAAAAATCTAACTAGATACGAGAACAAAACGAGTGATTAGAAATAGAGAAGATATCCAACCAAAGGAAAAAGTCGTAGAGATGGTTCAACGATTCGATCACGGATGCAAAGATAATTCTCCTATTCTCGATTAAACTGGTTATGGATATTGGTACGACCTAACAACCTATCCTTCCTTACTTGTTCGATAATCAGGATACTGTTGGTGTTATATACTTAAGCTTTGCTTTAGTGGATATTACACTTGTTATTTTTTGATGAATGAGAATTATGTTTGGTTAAATAAGTTCCACGTTCTGTTGTTTTGCATGTAGATAAGTGGGTCGTCATCGGGCGTACCGAAGATCACTATATCAGTTACTTGCGAAACAAGAATCATTGGTTCACAACCTAGATGGAATTGAACAACCCATCGGAACGGTTGTAGTGTCAACCGTACGGTTTGTCTTGACCGATTAGTTGCACTAGTACATTTATGTATTGAACAGGATCCCGGAGAGGAATGTTCATTTTATACTGATCGTCGTAAACGAACTAGGCCTCAGTTAATTATTGCGTGCTCTTAACCCGTAAGATATTAAATAGGCATGTGCACATAATTGTTGTTGCTTTGATTCTTTGGGTGAGATCCAAGCCGGGTCGACATACTTAATGAATTGGGTAATGACATTATGTGTTCGATGTGCTATTAGGATATTTACGGTCACCATGTGCGTTAGTATGATGATGTCCCCGAAGTGAGTTCATGAAGGAATATTATGCTAAACCCTGCAGGTGGATTTATTCCGGCATAATATGAATGCTATGAGCGAGCGCTAGCTTCAGTAATATAATATATTAATTAATTCTTGATTATTAGTGATCGAATTAATTAATGGATATTATATCTTAAACATGGGGAGGTAAATCGGATAATTATAATAAGGAGTCTCAAATGTAATTTGGGATAGGTGAGGGGAGTGCAATAATATTATTGTGGTGGACTTTAATATTATTAATATATTAATTGTGGGGTTGCTCCACAGTATTAATATATTAGAAGCCCTTATCCTATTCTCCTTAGGGTTCCTACTGTAGCTCTATATATACAGCATTAGGCTCATGGAAGAAAAAAAAACAATCCCATAATAAAAAACGTCCGCCCCCTCTCTCTCTCTCTCTCTTCCAAGGAGTTGTTCTATTTCTTGTGCTCCACTGATACAAGATCTAGATAGCTGTTTGAGAATACAGTAGAAGGTCTTAAGGTATATACGGGATTCCAATCAAATCTATCATCCATCCAAACCGGAGACCAAAACCAGCAAGTGACCATACCACGACGACCAGGACGACGAGTCGAAGATATCGCCGTCGAGATCGCCGCCAGCCGCCGCCGCACGTGCCCACACGCGCCGCCGGAAGATCGCAGCTGCTTGGACTTACACGCGCGCGTGAGAGCGCGTGGACCCTCCGATTTCCGATCAGTCAACGCCGTTGACTTTGCCGTGACGCCAGCTTTCTGGATTGGTCAAGTTTGTTCAATTCCGAGAAGATTTGATTTGCGGTCATCTGTTCAGGCCAGCCAGATCTACATGAATTTTAAGCCGTAAGTTTTCTACATCAAACCTTTAGATCCGCTGCGCATAGGTTTATGTTGAATGTTTGTCCGTGATTTGTGCATATCGAGATCCTCATGGGTTCCAACAATTGGTATCAGAGCACGAGGTTAATCCGTTATGTACAAGATCCGGATTAAATGGCTTATATTGTCTATGTGTGCTCAAGCGCAGCCATACATATTGGATTATTTGCATAACTTGGTTTTGCAGGAAGTAGTTAATCCACTATTATGGCCACCCTTTTATGTTCTTGTGCTTAATTGATGGTTGGTTGTATGGTTTTAAATCTCTATTTAAAGCCTCAGGATTGTCGAGGAATTATGGATGAATGCTTGTATTTATTGCCCGGGGATTGACCGGATAGTTTAATTTATTAGTAGAAGGCATGTACATCCACTCGTTGGATCTAGGAATCGATTTATGTAATTTTGTAAATTATATTTTTCGAATTGTGATCGACCGTTGGAGACCGGGCCTTCACAAAGATCCAAAGAGCCTCGACGGACAAAGCAAGGAAGAAACCGGAGCAGAGAGCCAAGGCTGGCCGGCGCGGCCACGGCTGGCAGCTTGGCGACATCCATGGTGAAGGTTTTGTGGAACTTGCAGTACAAGTCAACCGGGATTCTACTGTAGTGGGAGTTCCAGTTGGTTTGGGAAAGAAATCCTAATCCAAGAATAATAAATATTTAATTGGCCATAATAGTGTATATTCATTTATGGCATTAATTATTTATTTGTTTATTCATGCACGGAATTAATTGTTGCCTTATGTGCATAGGGTTATTTAGAATTGCATGAATATATATATATTAAAAATCCTCTTTTAAATACTAAGTTGAGAAGGATATTTAAAGTTAAGATAATTTTAAATTCCTAAGGCCTTCATTTCTAATTCGTTGGTAAATCAATTAATTGATAGTGTGGGCTTCCCCGAGGATGACATTACTTGAAATTAATTGAGGATAATTATCAGAACAAATTTCTAAATTTAGACGGTTAGAGGAAATCGAATGAGAGCGTACGGGTCACCCCGAGGTGAACGTATAATCGATTTTGACGACCTTATGACCGAGAAATGGGATTCACTTAGAATGCGATTCATTTCATAACCCCCCGAGGGGTCCCTGATTTTTATTACATGGCCAAACGGTGACCGACTATTAATTTCGTTCGTCATGAAATTGGTTTTGACTAATGGAAATTAATGGGTTCTAGAAAAACCCTTCTTTAAAGAAACGAAGAATTAGTAGAGTTGCCCGAGCATCATACTAAATTCTCAATGTTTAAGGATGTCGGTGAATTTAAGTTAGTATTGTTTTGAGGATGTCAATATTAACAGTTAAATTCAAAATGTTTAATCAGTAAAATATTTTCGTAATCCTCAGGTTTATTCATCATGTCGTTCAATCCGTTGTCTGTTATCCTAAAAGAAAATCAACTCACCGGTCCTAATTACACTTTTGGAAAAGGAACTTAGACATGGTGCTGACTGCTGAAAGCTATTAGTATGTGCTAACTGAGGCTTGTCCTGATGTGCCGGCTGATAATCCCCCAGATGAGGAGAAACAGGAGTATGCTCGGTGGAAGAAGGCTGATGAGATGGCGAAGTGTTACATTCTGGCTTCTATGTCAAATGTCCTTCAACATCAGCATCAGTCAATGGCCACTGCTGCAGATATGCTTCTGAACCTCAAGGAACTGTTTGGGCATCAGTCGAGGGCTGCAAGACAAGAGGCTTTAAGTGCTCTGATGAACACGCGCATGGCAGAGGGTACACCCGTAAAGAAGCATGCTCTTAAGGTCATGGCGCAGCTGAATGAGCTAGAGGTTCTTGGAGGTTTTATTGACGGGGAAACCCAGGTCGATATCATGCTCCAATCTCTGCCGAAGAGTTTTGATCAGTTCCGGTTGAACTATAACATGCACAAGATGCATATGGCTCTTCCAGAACTATTGTCAGAACTCCAGTCGGCTGAGGCCTTGTTCACTCAGAAATCAGTTGTGATGGTAGCCGAGAAAGCCGGACCTTCCAGGCCTCACAAGGGCAGGAAGAGGAAGAAGGCTGCAGGAAAGGCAAAGGCACAGAGCACCCAGTTAGTGCCTCAACAGGCTGTGGCAAAG
>CACSLK010000984.1:9865748-9882278 GCA_902706635.1 Striga hermonthica
AAAAAAAAAAAAAAAAAAAAAACAACATTAATTAATAAACAAACACACATACACACGGTAAGAAAAAATACTTCTGATCACCAGATGAATTTATTTCAACTATGACTGACACAACAAATGCTAAATTAGGGGAACAAAATGGGACTCACGGAGCAGTTCCATGGTTTCTCGCAAGCTTCCTTCTCTCTTCAACAAGCAATTTGTAAAGCTGATCCTCAGCCTAAAGACATAGATATCGAACATAAACTACATTGAGACAAGATTATCTAGATAAAAGGAGAGCAATTTTGCAATTTAACCATAACTACATCTGACATAATGCATAGGCTTTATAAAAGCACTCACACCTTAGATAATCCATAAGATTCAGCCTGTGGCAAACCATTGACAATTCTATAGCCGACTGCATCTTTGCTTGTATTGTCAATCTCAAGTTCTGGAGTCAGGATCAGATATAAAGGAGGTTGATAATCAGGACTGCAGGAATTCAAAAATTTCATCCCTTTTGGACCAACTCTGGTACACAAAGAACAAATGTCTCGTTCAGTATTTGTTTGCACAGGAACTTGGTGCTGGTCAAATAGGTATCTTAAACCAAATAGTGTGTGGTTTTTTTTGAAGAACCATATCATCTATATTATATGTAGTCTGTAGACAATTATAATGATGATAACAAGTTTAGGGGTCACTTTTAAATACTTTTCTCAAGGTTTAACTATATAGCTGTTACTTTCTGAAAAACAAAAAGTGATAAATTTTTAAATTACAAGTCCCAGTGGCATTTGTTCCGATTTTAGAATTTAAACCCCTTCTGGAGACAATTCATAAGATATATACTAACCTCAGGGAATAGTTGTAATATTAAAATATAGCTAGACTGAGATCATTTCTTTTCTTTTTTCTCAAATTAAGTAAAATGATTATATTAGCAAGACTTCTCATTAAAATCATTTCTAAATAAAAACATGTCGTAGTTATTATAAATTTTCCTAACTATATTTATAAAATCTACCTTTCACCCAATTTACCAAAAACATTGTTCCATAAACTTAAGTATTTCCAAAAGCACTCATCATTTTCACTTCATCAACTATGATCCTTTGATCAACTAAAGCTAAAAAAAACTATCCTTTCAATAACTCCAACCATTAAACTAAATCAAATTCTAAGGCAAATGGTATAAGAGTTTCACTTTGTAAGTGTTTTTGTCTGAACTGCAACATCTTACTGCCCAAACTGATCATTATTACTGAACAAATTATTGGTTGTACAAATAAAGAAAAAAATCACTAAATCTTACTAGACAGCCTCTTCACTAAGTTTAAAATCAGTTGTAAGCCTGTTACTATGGCTATTAAAATTATTATAAGGAAGGTCAGCAAAACTTGATGTACAATCTATTTTTTCATATTTAATTTTTTTTCAAACGCTTCACTTGGGAGGGGAATTGGTGGGGGAGGGGAGAGTCGTCTACCTTACAGATTTGTATTTATCTTTGAAGGTCTCTGTCAGATAATCTGCAACAAATTGAAAGTCGTGCTGAGTACCAATCAAAGGAGTTAAAACAAATTAGGATAAATTGCTACACCTTTTGACACTAAATCCAAATAAATCTGTGGCGTCCATCAGATAAATGGAAAAATAACTGCAAAAGTAATCAGTTTCTAGTACCTCCCAATGCTACAGAAAAAGTATGTGCGTGAGTAAATTTATATAAGTTAAAAATTGAATAAGATATCAGGAATTTCTTGTAAGTTTTAATATTTGAAAGAAAAGTTTGCAATTAACAGCCAATAGAGCATTTTAAACAAGCCAGTTCACATTCTAAAGTTTGACAAAAAATTTAAGTATTCTTAAAATTTAAACTAGTCTTATAAGTAACAACCATCTAAGTGCTTTATAGTAGAAGTATGAATTGTCATAAGTCACAACATTTTTGTGATGACAAAGAGTATCCCACATAGACTGTTATGAGCAGATTTCACTTAACCCCAACACTCCTTTCCAAATTACCTAACCCCATAGGTATTCTGTTAAGCACTAACAGTTAGGAAGCCATACTCTTCAATAATACATACTTTCATACTCAAATGTCATACTTTAAAATACAATATAAACAGAGTATTACATATTAGTATTAGTATGCATTTTTTGTAAGTATGGCTGGCTAAAGGTTGGGCACCCTAACAACAGAGTTTGTGTATTTCAACACCTATTAGTCAGCCGTATCAGTTTTTTCCCCCCTAATATTCCTCATTAGTATCATTCTAGTTTTCTAGAATCAGTTAAACTCTTATACCCAAGAAAGATACAACTGCCTTATTACGTTCAATGAAAGATCTTTAGAAAGTTTACTAAACTGGTATTAATTTTCTAAAAGAGGTTCAACCAAAAAGTAAATTAAGTAACATTCAACATTAAAATTAGGGGTTATTCATTATAGTAAACAGAAACTTTAAAAGACCATATGGAAGGATCATTGCCACAATGGAGATTTTTCAGTTACAAAAAAAAAAAATATATATTATTGAAACAACTTCCAATATGATCTTTGAATTATGATGCAAACAATTACTAGTAGATGTTATGATAATTCATATCTATATCCTGGATTGACAAGAAATACCTACACACATATATTTCAGAGAGAAGTTACAACTAGATACCTTGAGAAATTAACTGATAAGCTAGTGCCTTCCACCAATTAGCTGGCATGTCTTTACCATGTCCGTGAAATGGAATTTTATCCAAATTAGCATCAACAATTTTCTTGGACTGTATTAACATGTAAAGGTGTTACTGCGAATAATGAACTTCTAGGGCATAAAATAAAGGGACAACTAATGGATACAGAGCATTGATTTTTCAAGGGTTTCAAATAGAGAGTGCAGTATAAGTTTACAACGATTATGAAGTTTGACTATGTCCCATTTTGGTTTCTTCAGAATTCAGTTGGGAGAAAAATTAATTGACAACTCCCACAGGCTCAGGTCATTTGCGAACTATTTATCTCCTCAAATCCCGTGCATTTCTAGGTGTGTATATTTGTCTCATCGGCATGAGAACTTACTCTAGATCCACGAAGAACAGCTACAGGCAAATTGAGACCCCAGTGTCCCCCACATAATTGAATACAAGCCATTAGAAGGAACGCCTCTCTGGACAAGTCACTCTCTTTCTTTGAGTTGGTGCAATTATCACATGTTCCTGCATATATCATATTTAGCAGACCCTAATTGGAAACTAATATTGAAATACATACCTTACTCTCTAGCATAACATAAACTTTAAAAACCAGTCCAAAATGAGCTCAATGAGCCCAAAACAATTTGCATAATCTTACTGTTTATTTTCCAATTTTAAAGAAAGGCCACAATTCAAGATCAATAACATTGATTTAGCATGCTAGTTCTTTGTACTTTAAGAACAGATTTCCCAAACTGCAACTTATAACTGTTAGATCATTTCCAAGATACTTTTGAAATTGCAAGACATATATTGATTCTTGTGGATGTCGTGTTACTTTAAATTGAATGTGAAGCCTTTATTATAAATAAAAAAGATGGAAATTATGCGTTCCCTGAAAACTATTTTTAACATTTAGTACTTCACATTTTCCAACAGAAGTGCCACAATTCAGATTACTAAATCAGATTACTAAATTAAGTTTCATTTTTCCAGAATACGTTTGGTATTTTACATCAGAACCAATTATTCACTGACGACATGTATCCAGAGCAAATAAACAACATGAAATGCCATTAACAACAGAATTATGTTGTTCCTCAGGCATAAGATTTAGGATAATGCATGCAAGGATAATAATTACACAGCAGACTACCAAGTTTGACTGAATAAGAGGATTTTACATAGTAAGGTCTTACAAATTATACAGAAAAGAAAAGGAAATAATGTTCTTACCGCAGCTATCAGATGAGTATTTCTCTCCAAAGTATTCCAGCAAAAACTTTCTTCTGCAAGTTGTCAGCATACAATACCTTTGTGCAGCCGCAAATGACTCCATTATTGCTTTTCTTTGATCCGGCTGGTGTAATAAAATCATCAGAAAGGTATATAATATCAGCGGAACATACAGAGATCATATTCAAAAACTGTGCAAAGGCCATATATGTGATACTATTGAGAATCTTAAGACAACGAAAAATACTGTTTGTGCGTCTGCACAGTAGAAGTCAGCCTTTGCAAAGTCACTTCTCGTGTAATATAGCTGGCAGAATGAAGGAATCCCGTCTCTGCCACAACGTCCACTTTCCTGATAATATGATTCCAAGCTCTTTGGGCATCCGTAGTGTATCACATGTCTTATATTAGACTTGTCAATGCCCATGCCAAAAGCTATAGTTGCAACCATGACATATAAGTCGTCTCTGCTGAATGATCTGCAACAAGTCATAACTGGTCATAATATTGAACCAATAGGACTGTTAATTTGACAAATGGTACATTGATCTACATGGCGAGAAAAAATTTACAAAGCGATGAGCATGGAAAGTGTGATCTACAGGGCGAGAAACAAAATGAGAAAGCTTGTTAATCAATTTCCAAGAAAAATGTTACATTGATCTGAGAAAAGACAGGTAAGAATAACAATTTTTCTTAGAGATTTATAAAATGTTAAACCTGTGGGAGTCCTCGCGGGCTTTATTTGACATTTGACCATGGTACATTCCAGCCTCAATTCCTGCTTCCTTGAGGGACCTAAAAATCTAGAGAAGAAAAAGCATATTAAAGTGCCAATAACTCCAACATGAAACACAACAGGCCTCACACAGAACTCGCTCGGATCTATGGTTAAAATGTTATGTCTGACGTCTGACATTAATTTTCGTGAACTCTTATGCTTGCAAAAACATAAAGATTAGATATGAAACTTGAGAAAAGTGGAATGACCTCTTCAACATCTTTGACAGTTGTACAGTATACAATGGTTGAACCTCCTTTGTCGATACATGTAGATATTTCTTTCACTAGCTCGTTCATAAAAGCATTACCCCGATCAAAACTTTTGACACTGTAGAAGAGGTTCGGGCGATCGAATGAACCAATGGTTACATGCGGAGAATTCATCTTCAACGACTTTATAATGTCATCACGAACCCTGGAAATCATTAACCTTTTTATCCAAACATTCGAGCAAAACGATACCTAGTATAGAAAAATATAATAAACAAAACATGTAACTCGTTTCCAAAAGAAGCGGAAACGAGATTGTCCCTATAGATAATCTTTTTAGATGCTTTGTTCAGTCTAAATAAGGTGAAACTAATGTAGAACTAAGATTCACGAAATCATATTAGAAATACACGAATATGAGGAAACCCCTATCTATATTCTTCATACAGAATAAGATAGTAAATATGGTATCTGGGACCTAGCTATATGGTGATTATGGGAAGTTGTCCAAAAGGATAAATTACATGGAACCTTCACGAAATGGAACCAAATCATATAAGTGAATATTGAATTCCAAGCGCACTGTGAACATATGTCCTGGCGACAGGCTAGTTACAATGACAGCAGGTACATGGGTAAAGTAGAGACAATTAAGGTGATGATAGAGTTGATTATACGAGCCCCCAATAATGAATAAATATACGAGAAAATTGTGTTGAAACCGCATAAATGCATACTTCTGTGTCGCAGTTGCTGTCAGTCCAACAAATGGCACATCTAAGAGAACATCGCGCAGTTTGTCTAATTGCTTATATTCCACCCTGTAACACAGATTTGTCTCAACCAGTAAGCATCTCATAGAAAAGAAAAACACATTGCCACAAAATTGAAATCATGAGAAACCACAAACCAGTTAGGAAAGTATAAAAAAATATTGAACAGGTGATTCTTATCCAACAACTTCAATCACTAATGCATCAAGACATAAACAATCAAAAGCATTTCAAAGATTAGAAACTTCAATTGATTAATCAAGCTGCAGCAGGGTCAGGAAATGCTCCTTATGACTTCTAAAAACCAATCCATTGTAATATTCAAGGTTTGACTGGAAAGTATACACTAATGGGTTCATTTCCACTGTCAGTATGATAAATGTTTTTCTAAAAAGCCTTTGAACGATTCCCTACTGACTTGAAAACTCTGACTTCAGTTAACAAATGAAGCACATTTTTCATTTCTTGAAATAAATCCAAAGATGGAGTTCTTGAAACTGCAGAAAGGTGGATGCAAGTAAACTTTTTGCCCGTTGATCTTTAGATAAAATCTTCAACCTCGTGTTATCAAAAGCAGTTCAATAAAAAAAAAGGCGATTTTAGAAAGATCAGACAGTTCGGGAACTTCTAGAGAATAATGAATCTTCCAACAAATGGCAATTTTAAGATCTCGGAGAATTTGAAGCACTATAGGTCGGTTAAGAATACCATTCGGTCATTTTAAGTCCATCTTGCGCTTGACCAAAAGCAGTTGAAGAATCAGTTATATGAGGCCTACCCCATGTCTTAAATCTACCGCATATTTCAAGTTTTCAACCTTATAGAAAATGTTAGGCATCTATTGTGCACTGCAGCTTCAGAGACTAACCATCAAATATCTTCTTAACAGAGAAAATAAAACTACAAGTAAACTCATGCATGCATATATAACAAACTCACCTGAAGTTGTGACCCCACTCTGATATGCAATGTGCTTCATCAACAGCTAATAGGCAAACTCCTGAATCCAGTAATCTTGACCAGAAACTGCAGCACCATTATCTTAGCTCAGGAATGGAATTTTGAGAAGAAAGAAACAATAATAATCATATTAATTGGTGAAAACCGCATTCAAATCACGCACTTAAGAAAAAAAATATATATATATATATATATGCACTTAAGAGCTGGATTAGTTGATGGGTCAATTATTTGGTTTCCGTAGTATTTAGTGCATTCAGTTTTCAAGTGATGAATAATGACAGGTGATGACAATATAGAAGATAAATTAGAAAAAAAAAAATAAATAGAATTAAATTAGGTTTTCACTAAATTCTTGAAGCATAGATAATTGGAAAAGGCACCTGGCACCTAGCAGGCATGCCTTCTCTGGGGTCATGTACAAAATATCGTACCGACCACGTTCAGCATTTGCATACACATTAGAATCAGACTGAGCACTAGAAAGATTTTCGGCACGTATACCCCTTTGTTTCAACGCCATTACCTAAGCATCTCACATTTTCGGCACACAATCAATACAATGGTAGATATACTTAACAAACTTGAAAGTAACATAAAATAAAGAAAAAGGACGAGGTTAATATGCAAACCTGGTCTTGCATTAACGATATAAGTGGGCTTATGACCACAGCGGTCTTTCTTGTAATCAATGGTGGCACCTGATAGCTTAACCAACAAATTGTTTCAACAAAAATGGTTTTTCCCCTTGAAGATGAAGAAAATGTAACATAAAGGAGTAAAAATCGAGCTAAGCTTAGTAGATACCTCAGAGACTTGCCACTTCCAGTGGTCATGACCACTAAACAGTCTTTTCCTCGCAGAATGTTCTCAACTATTGCTTTCTGGTACGGCCGGAAATTTGAGAAACCGAAATATGTCTGTACCAAATCGAGAAGAAGTCAGGAATCAAAAATCCTTAATGACAGAAGCGAGAACGAGACAACAAAAGGGGAGAAAAGGAAGAACATATTAATGAGATTAAATTTGCATACTTTGAGAGTGGAGATCATCGTTTCACCGTCTGCCTTCTGTTCGAGATGGAAAATCAGTGTGAGAACTGTGAAGTTCAGAGATTTTTATGGGGGATTGTCAGAATTGTAGAGAAATGTGTTGCCGCAAATTATATATGGGTTTACATTCCCGCCCTTACCGATTTCACCAAATTTATTTGTGGGTTTGTATATGAAACTAGGAGTAATATTGCCCTGCCACGGTGGTCACATGTTAATATGTCCACCATGCACTGATATTAATATGTTTAAAAAAATACATCATCAATGTGTGCATGCCACATAAGTGGTGGGCATATTAACATGGGCTCACCGTGAGTAATCCTCCCTATATATAATTACAGAATGCGCTGAGCCTACGTGGCTACTTCTGGTGCTTCGTAATCCTACTTGGCGAAGAATCATGCTTCGTAATTAGACTTGGACAAATAATATTGATATATTAATAAATAATAATTTAGGTTTGGACATTCCATAAATATTATTTAGCTAACTTAGGTATTTTAATATATTCCTGACTTTTGATTTGTTTTCTCCAATTAACTATTGAATTGTAAATGAACTTTAAAAGTTGATAATTTTTGTATTTCTTATCGGTTTTACATATATAATATATCAAATTAATCATCTTTTGATGATCTTCGGTTTGACATCCATATTGTATATATGAAATAAATAAATTATATTTATTTTTATAATAATAAAAAATAATAATATTTATTAAAATTCATTAGAAAAATAAAATTATTTCTCAATTGATATATCTATGTTTAATGTAGTTATTTGTTGTAAGTTAAAAAAATTATTATAGTATAACACATGTAAGTCGCAGAAATAAAAAGTGTCATACTAATTATATAATAATATATATATATATATATATATATATATATATATATATATATAAAAGGTATTTAGATTTTCAACTATTTTTCTCATTGATTTTATATTTTAAGAAAAAAATTAGCACACACCCGTGTAATATACGGGCGTTGTACTAGTGGAGCATTACTGATGAAACTACTATTGAATCTATTATGAGTTATTTGTATACATATAATGATTAATAATTTTTCTTTCACTTTTTTGCACGCCAAATTTATTATTAAAAGAGTTGGAATATTTTTTTTAAAAAAAAAATGTGTTTATTAGATTGGATGTAATGTATATTTTTAGATGTATTTTTTTGTGAATTATTTATTATTTATTTAGAATTTCAAATACGTTTTTTATTTTTCAAAAAAAAATTAAATGTAACCACAATAATATATCTAATAACATTATCCGGTCAACACATTATATGATCAATTGTCAGTAATCAAAATTTTAAAATGATTTTTTTTTTAAATTTTAAAGTGATTAGTGTGTTCATTATCGAATAACTAAATGAAAAGTTAAATAAATCAAAAGTAACGATTTTTTGAGGGTAAAAGTTAAATTTCCACATAGGTATAATTAAATAGTTTTTATTAAATGTTTAGCTAGTAATTATATATATATATATATAAGTGCGCTCAAATGAGAATGAAGCACAATAAAAGAAATAAGAATGATTTTAGACTATTGGATTCATCACATAAGTGGTCATGATCAAGTCAAAATTTATATGTGCCAGTCAAGATGTGGTGGCGTTGTGGTAAATAAATAAATATGTTTTGGTCAAATACATAGATTTGACCACTGATTAAGGTCAATTTAAACATTTATTATAAAATACACCAAAACCCACCACCTTACCCATCCACTTTCCCGTCACTTCTCCCTTTCACACACACACACACACACACACACACAAAATCAGATTCGACACACACTCTGTCCATGCACTGGCCGGACCACCAATCACCGCCACAGTCGCCACCGTAGTCACGTTTAGTGTTTCGATGAAAAGGCGGATGGAGTCGATCAACAAATCAACAAAATATGACTGTGGCCCCAATCAAACAAAAATGACAAAATCAGTTAACGGAAGAAATTCTATTAAAACATAAACACATGATTTTATTGAAACATTGAACGTAAATTACAGAGAAACGAAAGATTGTTTGAAGAACATAGAGAGAGAGAGAGTTCAGAGAGCTGCGGTGCGAGAACAGGAAAAGTGAAGTAAATTAACCCTAATTGGGTTATTTATACCTATACTACAAGTGGCATAATAAAATATTACAGGGGGCAAAATGTAAAAATACAAAATCCTATAATATCTAATACCCCCTCCCCCCAGTAAGATGGGCATGAATATTCAAAATGTTTATCTTGGAGAGGCATCTGTTGAAGGCTTGAGGGTGCAATGCCTTGGTTAAAACATCGGCAACTTGTGCTTCAATGGGAACATGTTGAAGAGAAATCACTCATTTGGCAAGTTTTTCTCGAATGAGGTGGCAATCTTTGTCCTTTCATGATGCACTGGTTCTTTGCTAGGGCAATTGCTGATTTGCTGTCTGAAAACAACAAAACAGGCTCGGTGTGAGAAACATGCAGATCATGTAACAGATATATGCAGATCATGTAACAGATATAGAAGCCACTGGGCTTCACAAATTGTGGAGACCATGGCTCTATAGTCTGCTTCAACAGAGGAACGGCTAATAGTTGTTTGCTTTTTAGACTTCCATGAAATTAAGAAATTACCCAAGAGAAAAGCATAACCAGTAGTACTTTTCCTAGTATCTGCACATCCTGCCCAATCACTATCACTATACCCTCTTAAAATTAAAGGAGAGTTTCTAGGAAAGAGTATACCTTGGCCGACAGTTCCCTTTAAATACCTGAGTAGTCTGTGAGCAGCATCCATGTGAGTTTATGTAGGGTTCGCAACATGTTGGCTAAGTACCTGAACAGTGTGTGAGATATCTGGCCTGGTAATAGTAACATAACGCAATCTACCTACCAGTTTTCCATAAATGATGGAATCAATAGAGATTGAATTTGCATCAGGTATAGAAGAGAGTTTCATATTAGGATCCATAGGAATATTAGCAGGTTTACTAGCAAGAAAACATGTGTCAGTCAATATATCCATAATATATTTCTTTTGGCAAAGTTGAATACCCTTTTCAGAATGAGCAATTTCAATTCCAAGAATGTATTTAAGAACACCCAAATCTTTTATTGTAAAGCAAGTGTCTAAATGATGTTTGATGCCATGGATAGAATCTAAGTTATCACCAGTGACTATAATGTCATCAACATACACTAAAACAATGAGAGTATAAGCAGTGGATGTATGAATGAAAAGAGATGAATCAAAGGGGCTTGAACAAACCCATAGTTAA
Source organism: Striga hermonthica (assembly GCA_902706635.1). Taxonomy (NCBI): domain Eukaryota; kingdom Viridiplantae; phylum Streptophyta; class Magnoliopsida; order Lamiales; family Orobanchaceae; genus Striga; species Striga hermonthica. The sequence goes on from CACSLK010000984.1 coordinate 9,876,723, forward strand.
GCAAACAGGTTAATTTTGCCATTGTCTAGAGGCCTGTTTAAGACCATATAGACTCTTTTTCAGTTTGCAAACTCTCTGGTCAGAATCAGTTAAATAGCCAGGAGGCGGTTTCATGTATATAGTCTCATCTAATTCACCATGCAAAAATGCATTATTGACATCTAACTGATGAAGATGCCAATTTTTAATGGAAGCTAATGCAATCAAGACTCTCATAGTGGTTATCTTAGCAACAGGGGAGAATGTACCAAAATAATCAATACCTTCTTCATGTGTATGACCCTTAGCTACTAACCTAGCCTTGTACCTTTCTATAGTGCCACCAGATTTGTATTTGACCTTATAGACCCATTTACAGCCTATACAATGATAATTGGCAGGTAAAGGAACAAGTTCCCAGGTGTTTTTTTTTTTTTCCAAAGCAGTGATTTCCTTTTTCATTGCCTCCTGCCACAAAGTCAGGTTTGGCATGTTTATATGTTTTAGGTTCAGTAATTTGAGAAATGGAAGCGGTATAACAACCATGTTGCAAAGATAGAGAAGAAGTGGATAAGAAATCACTGATTGGATAGGATGTCCCATAAGTGTCAGCATGTATGGAAATAGAGGAGTTAGTAGAATGAGGAAGGGAGTGATCATATATGTTGAGATAGGCTGGAGGGTTTTTATGTCTGGTAGATCTCCTTAATGTATGAGTGGGAGAAGGAGAATGTGTAGGTGAAGAAGGTGAAGTGTTTGTAGTATGTATATGTTGAGGGGAAGAGGGTATATAGATATTATTAGAATCTGTAGTCTGCTGTGGAGAGGTGTTTGGAACTGGATTGTGTAACGTATGCTGGGGTGGGGATGTATTAAAAACAAATGAAGGGGTTGTAGGGAAAAGAGAAGCAGATTGGTTTGATAGGTACTGAGTGTGTTTAAAAGGAAGAACATGCTCATAAAATGACACATTTCTAGAAATTAATATATTTTTGGTATCCAGGTTGTAAAGTCTATACCCTTTACAACCAATATGATAACCAATCAAAATGCATTTGGATGCCCTATGGTCAAACTTAGGCCTATGTGCAGATAATGTAGATGCATAGCATAGACAGCCAATGACTTTCAAATGATGAAGAGTGGGTTGATTTCCATATAATTTTTCAAAAGGGGAGATGTTTTTGTGTATGGATGAAGGCAGACTATTGATGATGTGTGCAGCAGCAGTAATACAATTAACCCAGAACTTAAGAGGTAAATGAACATGAAAAACAAAAGCTCTAGCAACTTAGAGCAAATGTTGATGTTTTCTCTCAACTCTCCCATTTTGTTGAGGTGTTTGTACAGATGATGTCTGATGAATGATGCCATGGGATGCATAAAAGTCATGTAAAATAAACTCAGTGTCATTATCAGATCTTATGCATTCGATTTTCTTTTGAAACTGGGTGTTGATGAGATTATAAAAATGAGACAAATATGTTTTTGTGTCAGACTTATGGATGTGTAGATAGATCCATATCACAATGTTGTAATCATCAACAATTGTTAGAAAGTACTTATGCCCAGAGTGAGAGGGGATAGAAAATGGAATCCAAAGATCACAATGTATAAGATCAAAAGGACAAGATGCAATAGAAATGCTATGATCAAAAGGTAATTTCTTATGTCTAGCAAAATGTAGAGATGTCAAAACGGGTTGGCGGGCGGGCCAGCCCGCAGCCCGCCAAAACCCGCCATTTGGCGGGGCGGGGCGGGGCGGCCCGCCATCTTGGCGGGCTGCAAAATGGCCAGCCCGGCCCACCCCCGCCATGGGCCGCGGGCTCGGCGGGCTAGCCCGCCCATTTACAAAAAAAAATTAAAAATTAAAAAAAATAAAAATAAAAATAAAAATTAATTTTTGTTTCATTAAATTAATTTTCCGCCTTTAGCTTTACTGCTCCGAGACTGAGTTTACAAATAATAAGCCCCGTTTCTTTCTATGTTGCTATTTTTTGTTTATTTACTCCATTTGTTTTGTACTTTTGTTATTTACTTAGTTGTTATCCTTTAAAAAAAAAAAATTGTGACTTAAATGGAAAAAAATACATTAACATTGATATATTATACACCATAGATTCATAATTACAATTTACATACATTTAATTTTTTTTTCTCCTGTTAGGCGGCCCGCCAAGCCCGCCCCGCCAAAGCCCGCGGCCCGCGCGGGCTGGCCCGTTTAGGCCTGCTCCCCAGCGGGCCTCTAATATCCCAATCCAACCCACTCTTTTGTCGGGGCGGGGCAGGCTAGCCCACGGGCCCAGGCCCGTTTTGACATCTCTAGCAAAATGACATGTATCACAAGGAATGTTAAGGAACTGTTTGCAATGAGAAGTAGAGCACTCAGGTAAACTAGCAAGCTTGTGGAAAGATAAATAACCTAGTCTATTGTGCCATATTTCAGAGATAGATGGAACAACAATAGAAGTATAATTTATATCAGAGAATTTTTCAGTAACAACTTGATCATCAGTTTCAGAAACAACAGAGGTTTGTTCAGACAACATTAGCAGTCTGTACATTAGTAGAATTAGAAAAAGACAAATGATATAAGCCATTCTTTGCCTCAGCAGAACCAATCATTCTGTTGGTTTGCAAGTCATGTATCAAGCAATAAGATGAAGCAAAAGTGACAGCACAATTATTTGTAGTTAACTTGGATACAAAAATAAGAATAAAAGTAAAGAGAGACATATAATGCATTATGCAGCACAAGATTAGGTCCCAGGTTAACCTGTCCCACATGGCTTGCATAAGCATTTTGTCCATTAGGCAATTTAATAGCAAGTGATATTTTTGAAGGAGTGTTAGTAAAGAATGCATCATCACAAATCATGTGGTCAGTAGCCCCAGTGTCTAAAATCCAGGTTTTTCTTGAAAATGATTAGTAGAATTGCAAGAAAGAGATATAATACCTTATTGTTCTATATGAACAGTGGCAGCAACAGGGTTGAACTCAGCCTGAGCCTTTCCCTGTTTGTTAGCAAGAGACTTTTTGTATTCTAAAAATTCAGCAAGCAAACCATCAGTCATGGAAGAAGTGTTAGAAGCAGGAATGTTAGACATAGTATTGGCAGCATTGACAGAATGATGGGAGGGGTGAATTCTGGGGCCTTTGGGGCCAATCCAGTTGTCAGGATAACCAATTATCTGATAGCATTTTTCTGTGGGATGGTTATATCCACAATGATCACACTTGACTCTTTTTTGTCTTTTGGTGCATGATTGGGGTTTTGAAATATTTTGAAGGTGCATAGTTTGACTTGGCTGCCATAGCCACAGACTCAAAGGACTTAGAAGCATTTTGTAAAGTTCTCTGACTTTCTTCTTGTAAGAGTAGGGAGTAGACTTTAGACAGAGATGATAAAGGTGATGATAGTAAGAAATGGCTTCTAAGGGATGAGTATGAGTCATTTAGGCCAACTAAAAATTTCATGACAGAGTCATTTTGTTGAGACAAAGAAAGAGACTCAAAAATGTCACAAGAGCAACGAGACTAGCACCACAAATGCACTTAACAACATGTCTATATGTGACATATTCATCCCATAGTGATTTAAAGAGGTATAATACTGAGTGATCGATTGGGAACCCCGATCCATGGTACTCAAAGATTTTTCTAATAACGAGCCTTATTATCATTCCAAACAAGTTGAGCATCAGAAAAAAATAAGAGAGACTGTCTGATGTCCTTAACAATAGAATTCAAAATCCAAGACAAGACAAGGTTATTAGCACGAATCCAAGCAAGATACTCAGGAGTATTAGGGTTAGGTTTTACCAACGAGCCCTCAATGAATGCGACTTTGCTTTTAACACTCAGTGCCATGAGAACAGCGTGGGACCAATCCATATAGTTTTCGTCGTTGAACGGATCGGCGACAATCACAACACCAGGGTTATCACTGGCATGAATATTGAACGGTGATGAAGGATCCTCTGAAGGATGTGCCATATCTAGTATATATATGAACAGATCGAAACAAGGACATCGAGAGAGAGAGAGAGAGAGAGAGAGAGAGAGAGAGAGAGAGAGAGAGAGAGAGAGAGAGAAAGAGAGAGTTCAGAGAGCTGCGGTACGAGAAAAGGAAAAGTGAAGTACATTAACCCTAATTGGGTTATTTATACCTATACTACAAGTGGAATAACAATATATTACAGGGGGCAAAATGTAAAAATACAAAATTCTATAATATCTAATAAATTCGTATAGCTATGTGGAGATGGTTATGGTGGGGAGGGATTTGCACTTACATTTTGAGGGCTTTTAATTGAAAATTTGATAAGTGTTAGGGGTTTAATTGCAAATTCTGGAAGTTTGTTTTGGGTTATGAGTGAGTTGATGGTGAAGTATATATGTTTAGTGACATATGGAATTTTGTTGAATTTTAATTGATTTTCACAATATTTTATACGCACACTAATGTTACGTATGGATAGAGGATATGTAACACCCCTCCTTACTGTAAAATCAGAGTGCGCTAAAAATTTGCAAAGTCCTTTAACATAAAACCCTTTTTACTTTGCGAAAACTGATTCGGGGTGCTACCTTTTAAAAATCATGACTTAACTTAGAAAACCGTTGTTTTAATTTAATAAAAACGTCCGATTACTGAAATCATGAGTTTCTTAAAAGTTCGTCAAAATCAACAAACATCGTCAAAAGTCATCAAAATATAAGCGGAAGCGTAAGTCATAATCATATTTATACAGTCCAAAACATATATAAATATCCTGAAAGTCCCGTCACGTCACGTCACGTCACGCTCCCGGCCCGACATCCTGACCTGAAAAACATGATAAAACTGGGGAGTGAGCACTAAGGCACTGTGCTCCGTGGAAACTCATACTAATGTAAAACATCGTAAATAATAACAATATCATGAACTAAGCATATATAACTGAACTGAATCTGATACCGGTCTGAACTCGCGACAGAAGTCACGTAACTGATAACTGATCTCGTGACATAAGCCGCGTCGTGACATAAGTCACATCTGAATTGAACATCTGCCGGCGAACCGGACACCATGTGCACACTCTAGTGGGCAGACTAGGGCCACTAGAACCCAGAATGGACCGGCGACCATTCCGAGCGGATACTGAATATACATACCTCGAACATGGTAGCGTAATTATAAACAATGTAGTACTTAGTCTGAGTACCCACCTGAAATGCTGAACTGAAAGGTAGTGCTGATGCCTGCTCAAACTGAAATAATATAAACAATTACTATTAACTATGCTCAGACTGTTACCTTAATTGATTAACTTCGTTAAGATGCTCTATTAACTTAACATAATTTTTAGACTTATCCGGAATAACCGGAACTGACTCAATCTGAACTGATTGGACATGAATTTACTGAACTGAAATAATCCCGGAAATTTAACTGAAAATGTCCTAAGACATGAACCGGGCTAAACATGAACGAACCGGACTAAACTGGGACTGAACCGGTCAGCCGGTCTGGACCGGTCTGGACCGGCCTGTGGTCCGACCGAACCGGTGATCGGCTGGGCTCGGCCAGCAGC
>CACSLK010000984.1:9916102-9929058 GCA_902706635.1 Striga hermonthica
CTGAGTGCGCCGTTTATTCGCCAACCGTATAGACAAAAGATCGATCCGTCATCAACCGCCGACGGCGTCGTGCCGTTCTTCGACCAACTTACATAATGTCTCGGCAATTCCTTTATAGCTGAACTTAACATGATTTTTCTGAACATAATAACACATAGTGGTCGAAGGTTTTGAACATAACATGCAAGCGTTCTCGGGTGGCCCGTGGTGCGCACTACGTGTGCGGCCACACCCCTCTCGGCCAATGTAATATTAACATGATTAATTGCCCGAACAATTGAGTTAAACTAAGCATGAAATTGCATATAGAGGCTAAGCATGCAATAATGGTCGGAGAAAAATTAACTTGACATGCACGAGCAAGTGTGCACGGCCCGTGGTGCGCTACGTGCGCAACCACGTTATCCTCGGCCAAATCTTTTCAAACATGACATATCATCCGAACATTAAAGCTAATTTAAACATGATATAACATATAAAAATTAAGCATGCAAGATTGCTCGGGGAATTCTATGAAAATCATAACATGGTTCGGTGAATTAATTTATAGCATGACATGAACACACGGCTACGGGTACAATTATTCAAACACGCATGCATGACCATAAAATCTCATCTTAATAAATATGCTAACATTCTCGGGAACTTACCTCTTGCTAAGTCGTAGGGACTAGTTCTTAAACTCCCGTGCGATGACCTTCCGCGTGCGATGGTGTGCGATGTGTGCGCTCTCGGCCTTCCGTGCGATGGCTCGCGGCGTGCGGCGCTCTCGGCAAATCTCCCGAACAACTCCAACAATTCTCACAAAATGCAATGCACTCACAACAAAATTTAACCTCTCGGCACTTAGTGAATGAAAGGGTGTAAAAATGAAATCACTCTCCCAAGTCACCCTTGAAAACCGAAAGATGTGGGCGGAGGAAAAGAGGGGTTCGGTCAAAGCTCACTCATGCACTAAGAAATTGTCTTATTCTCACGTGAAGGCCAACAAAATTGCACGGCATTTTAAGAAAGATGCTCACATGCACGGCAAAAATAAGACAATGCACTAACCCACAAAAATGGCACGGAATCTCGGGCAAGCAAGGACAAAAGGTGCATGGCCTCTATGCACAATGCCTTGGAATCTTGGACAAAATGTTGGTAACATGACAAAGGAGTGGCGCGGTCTTCATGGCTAGCACAAGGACAAGACACGCACGGTCTCGGACACTCCGCCCGCACAACTACTCGCACGGCACTCATGAACGAAACGCACGGACACGGCATGCACACGTGAACTCGAACCGAAACTCGCACACGACATGAATGCACCCAACGCACGGCGATGAACATGAACTCGGGATAAAATCCGAACAATTACTAATCTCGTGATTAAATTAAATTAATCACTTAATTATATTTAATTACTCAATTAAACATAATGCTAAATTACCAAATTATTTCGAACGTAAACGGTACGTCGAAAATAGTTCCGTTAATTTCAACTGAAATAACTGAAAATAAATACTTCCGAAAAAAATAATATCGGAACTGAAATATTATTACACTGATAAAAGTCGGGATATTACATTGTGCGTTAAGTATAACACTATTGTGCAATTTGTTTAACAATAATGTGCTTTGTGGCCCATGCAATTTTATTTTATTACAAATCTAAACTAAAACTAAGTTGAATAATTATTTTATTCTATTGTTTATTCAAATCAACCTAATCAATTAGAATAATTTATTACTTTTATTATATAAAATTATTTAAAAATTCATTATTTTTATTGATTATTCTATATTATTTTAAAATAAATTAATATTGTAAAATTAATTTTATTTACATTTATTATAAAATTATTAGTTATTATTTTTATTATTATATATTATTTTATCATATTTTAATACGTTCATATAATTTTTAATATTATTTTAATTTTTATCATATATTATTTATCATATAATATTTTAATATTATTTTAATTTTAATATTTTATCATATATTATTTTATCATATATTATTTTCATATTTTATAATATATTACTTTATCATATTTTAACATTTTCATATAATTTTTATTTAGTATTTAATATATATGTATAAAAAAAAATATCAATATAGATATTTCATTTTTTTATAATGTTTATATATAATATAGATTGGCCCATGTACTAAATTGTAATATATAAATTTTCTCTAATTGCATAAAGATCCTTCTATCTCATCAAATTTTCAAGTAGCAGCCCTTAATTTTTACAGGTTCAGGAAACGGTTATTCAGACACCGGCAAGGCCCAGCTCTACTCTACCGTGACTTCGACGATGCCGGAAAGAAGATATCTCCGATGACGCTGTGTTAGAGGTATGCTGTAAAAGCTCTTATTTACAGATTTTATCAATTCCATTTTGATCTGGCCATCATGTTTTGGTCAAAGTACATATGCTTGCAGTTTATTTATTTATGCAATCATACTCCTTGTCTTACATTGAGATAGTGTGGTTCGAAGTGTTTCGAACAGAAAGATCACCTATTGGTTCCTTGTAAGACTAAACTAATCGTTCACAGTCTAGATAGGCAGTGAGACCCCTCTTGGAAAAAGACTGTAGTGTATTCTTGATTCAGTTGGTCTTTGACTGGAGAATTACACTAGCACTTATGATAGGTGTTGAACAGGACCACGGAAGGATAAGATTATGAGACTCAATGACCGTTGTTGTAATCTAGATCTTCAGTAATTGATGCGTACTCTTAAGCTGTAAGATAATATAAAATGCGCATATGTATTCATTACTTATTTATTTGATTTATCAAGGGTGATTCCTATTTTGCTAGGATGACATACTCGGTATTTTGGTAAATAAGTGTGTTTATATGATGTGCCGTTATAAATTATTTACGGTCACTGTGTCCCAGTGCACTGGGTTGATGACGTCCCCGAAATGAGCTCAGGAAGGAATATTATGTCAAGCCCTGCAGGCGGATGTGTTATCCGGCACAATGATTAAGGATCTGAGTGGTACTAGTTTCGGAAATGAATAAGAAGTTGATTAATTATTTTGTCAGTAATTTAATTAATCAACGGACGTTATATCTTAAACATGAGGAGATAAATCGATCAATTGGATTAATATATTTAATCAGTGGAAACGAATTAATTGTAATTCGGAGCTAAATGGGGAGAGCAATAATATTACTCTAGTGGAATGTTTTATTATTTAATTCCAAGATTAGGAATTAGGAATTAATTATATTCCACAATTCCCTAAGGGTGGGAATATTCCTTCTAGAATATTATCTAGGGTTAGGAGACTATGGAGTCTTCTAGAAGGTAATTAATTATTAGGAATATTATCCTAGATGGGAAAAGGAGATGGAAGATAATAAGGATTCCTAAATCTTACCATACTTAGCACATCCTTTAGGTCCCTATTGTAGCCTATAAATACACAAGGTCCCCTAACCTCTTGAACATGCTTTACACGTTATTCTCCCCGAAGGGCTGGAGAAATTCGGCCTCTTCAAGCGAGAAAGAAAGAGAGAGATTCTTCTTCAAGAGAAAATTAGGTTAGCGCCGTGAGGTCTTAGAAGAAGATGATCAATGAGGTTTTGGGAAATCTAATAAATCGCTCCACCAAGATTTATTAGAGATCGTGTAAAGGTCATACAATAGAAGATCGAAGGTTGTTATTTCGTATCCATCAAATAAATATATTTCCCAGCTTTCCGTCCAATTCCCGCGCCAGGTACTGTTCACGCCTTTCGCGCACAGGTGGCTCTCGTTCAAGTTAGCGCGAGCCTAGGAAAGGAAGAGAGCGTGTAGCGCATTGTTCTTGAGCGTGGATTCTCTGCGCGAGGTCACGGGTTCGAAACCCACAATCAGCAATTTTCCTTTTTTTGTTACCAGCATGTGTGAAGGAGAAGCGCGCGGGCCGTACAGCCCGCGTCTCAGCCAGCAAGCCCGCGTGTCCTCACAGCCCTTGGCCCGCGCGGCCCGCGAGCAGCCCACCTCCAGCCCGCGAGCATTGTAGCAGCCCAGCACACTTTTGTGGCCCAAATTTGGGCGTCCCTGGCCCAAGTGCGCGAGTCTCTACGGCCCAACAGCTTAGCGCGGCCCAGCAAGTTACAAGACAGCCCAGACCGGTTCAACTCGAGCCCAGTGCGTGACCAGGCAGTCCAGATGCATCCCAGACTGGTCCAGCGTGCTCCAAACTGACCCAGCTCGGTTCAGAAGCTCTGGTTCATGTCCGAGATGGTTCCCGAGCAGTCCAATCCACTCACCGAAGATCCGAGACGATCCGATGAGCTTGATGAGCAATTGGAGCACCATGGTGACTCGATTAGAATCGAGAAAGGCCAAGTCTAGCTGCCCATTAGGCTTTGGTGTTCAGACAATCTCCATCAACGGAAATCAGAAACGTCTCAGAGTCGGCAAAAATTTTTAAAACCGGAAGTCCTAATCCTAACTATAGATTCTGCTGCGTTAGGATTTATTATTCAATAGATTTGAATGTGCACATTGTCGACGTTCCTAATAGAACCCAACAACTGGTATCAGAGACCAGGTTAATTTGACTTTGTGCACTATTCGAATTAGGGCTTGCGTGATATATGTGAATTAATTGTGTACAGACGCAGCGCATAATAGATTAGAATTGCAAATAAGTGTGGTTGCAGGTATTCTAGAATCCATCTATTATAGTCCGCATGTATGTTTGTTTTTTAATTCATGTATGTTTTTTTATAAGCCTCGGACATGTCAAGGATTTTTGGGTTGGTGAATGATTGTAATAATTTATTCGCGCGGTGGGACATTGCCTAGTTTAAATGCTTTACTAGATCATTCATGTACGACCCCTCTGTGTCAGATACGAGCAATGCTAAGGTGTTTGCAGACGGATACACACGAACCCAGGTCAACAGAAGTACTGGCGACGGCGGCAGTAGGCACACGCCAACAGAGGAGAATCGATGGCGACTTTCCCGATGACGACTTGTTCAAGACGAAAAGTGGGAGTCACGGCAAAAAAGGAAATTCCAAGTCCTGAATCGGAAGACCCAGTTCAACAAGGACTAGACTGCGTTTCCCGAAAGATTGGAGATTGATTAAAATGGCCATGATAGTTGGATCTTAGTTCCTCGTTTATTATTGCCTATTAATCATGCATGTCCTTATGTGATTTAATTGCTCTATGTGCAAGTTGAATTATTAGGAGCATGTTTAAGAAAATCCCTTTAAACTAAAAATTATATTAAGTGTGTAATGGGTTGAAATAAATAACATCCAAGGCCTCCATTATAGGTTTGTCAGTGAAGTGATTTAAATCGAGCCCAAAGGACGTTTTATTTCACAGTTCACAAGGACGAATCTCCTTCGGGATGGTTATAGTGAGCTATTTCAAAAGCGTACGGGTTACCCAAAGGTGGACGTATAATTTTGGTAGTAAACTTAGGACCAATTAATGGGTTACGCTTAAAGTGAAAATAATTACGATATTCCCAAAGGAAAAGGTCGTTTTTATTCTTATAAAATTTATTTATAATTTAATTGCGCTGGCCAAAAGTTCGACCGACTATTAGTTAAGTATTGCTTGGCAGTACGTTAAGCTAATGGGATTTATCCCTCCTCTTGCGACGGTTTGAACCGTAGACGTCAACACTCAGTGGCCTACGGGGATTCGGTGTTTTGAGGTGCCGGTGAATATATTCAAATGTTGTTTTGAAGGGATCAATATTTGATGATTCGAAAACACTTGACTGAGTAAAGACTATGTTTGCATGATCCCAGGTATTCAAAATGTCTTTTCAATCCGTTGTCCGTAATACTCAAAGATAATTTACTTGTTCAAACATGATTAGAAATAGAACTTGGATAGTGTCTAATTTTGCTGAAGAATACAAGCCAAATAGCATGTGTATATGGTTTAAGCGAAATAGACATAGAAAGATGAACTGTCCTATCCTTAATACAATAAAGGTAAATCTTATTCATTGGGAAGTCGAAGCATTTTAAGTGGTGTTATCTATCAGTGTCTGGTATATAGATACGTAACCACTAATTATGTAAAAAGGTTTTAGTGAACCAATCGACATGTGAAGGTTAGATTACCATCTAGAATGGGCTAGCTACGGAAGTAGCAACTATTGCAGTGGGAGTTATCTATTAAGTAGAATTTTTGGTTAATCGAGTAATTGTCTTTTCGTGCCAAGTTTTAGAAAGAATTCATATTCAGTTTCTAAATTGTGTATGGATGAAAATGTGATGTTTTATCTATTTGGTACGTAGGTAGACGATATGCTCAGTGAACCAATATGTCTCACAGTGCAGTAGGTGAAATTAGTAACACGTCGACTAGAACCAATAAGAAGAAAGTTCCTTCAATAAATGAATCATTACATTAATTTGGCATCTAGTATTTGGGATTTTAGTATTAGTAGAATTCAAAGGTGGATAGCCATTGAACTCATGGGTTCTTTGGGAATGGATGAAACTATCAGACCTACGAATTATACTTGGTAGCTAAAATCACAAAAATGAACTTTTGAAGGTCGAGGGATTTAGAAGCCAAATAAATGTTAAAAATGGTTTATCCGATTTGTAAAGTTCTATGATTTTAAGACAAAAGATAGTTTTGAATATTTTTCTTCGGAGAAATTTGTTCAAAACAGGGTACATTAAGTTACATTCCATAAGTCTGAGTACATCGAAAGAGTGCAATGGCAGTTATGGAAAGATGTCGAGTTTAATGTATCAGTGGCATTACGATTGAAATCGTAGTGACTAATACCTTTTGGAAAATTATAGAAATACTTATTGGATGTTGAGATTCGATCTCAACGTGTTTCACCTGGTTCATCTGAACAGGACGGTGCAACAGACCGAAGAAAAATGTCTCTCTAGAAGATTGGTTATGTCAATGATGAGTTACTAGGAATTTCACTTTTTCGTATTGGAGTTGTGCAAATAGCAGGATAAGTTCTGAACATAATTCTATCTAAGTTTAGTAGTCATTACTCTGAATGAATTGTTGCCAAGACTTAGGCCTTGACAGGAACATATTCAGATTCAGAGCACTTCCGCACACGTGTTGGAATATTGATACTAATAGGATTGGAAAGGATGTTTGGAAATTAGGCTATTTGTGGGATACTTCATGGCAACGAGAAATGAGTGGATTATTATAGTATTAAAAGTCAGAATATGTTCGTTAGCACGAATGTCTGATTTTTAGAGGAATACTAAGTAATAAATCACTAAGTTCATTTGTAGAATTGTTTTAAGGAATGATAAAGGTAAAAGTTCAATTTTATTACCAAGTGTACAAATGTGATACCACAAGGAAAAACTGCAACACATATTTTGTGCTATACACCTTTGCAGAGGGAACCCCGTTGTAGTGGGAGGGTTGCAAGACAACTCCATTCGTGATAATAAGAGAGTCGTTGGACTCAGTCTGTATAAATCACAAGTTCATGGAATTCATGTTTTGAGAAAGTCTCGGACTTAGTCTCTAGTAAACTTGAATCGATCCCTAGTTATACAATGAGGAGATCCAGACAAGGATGCATAAACTTAGCAAAGTTTTAATGATTTCTGGTTTAGGGTCATGGACTCTTATCAGATCTGGGTTCTTATAGAATTACCAAGTAGCAAACTTTCTATTGGACGAAATCTATAAGTGAAGACTTTAGTACAAGGCTTGTTATGAAATAACAGACTCAGAAAGAAAGGGATCTATTATGAGTTAGTTTTTCACCAGTAGCCGTGTTTAAGTTTGTACATAGAAAGGCTTGATGTGAAATGGTGAACTCAGAAAGAATGGGATCTATTATGAGTTTATTATTTCACCGGTTGCCTAATTTAAGTTGCAGCCATTCATATGAGTTATGAGTTTGGCAAAGTGGTTGTCAAGACATTTTCCTTAACCGGAAATCTTGTAAGAATATCCACGGAGCAGCACCCATAAGTTTTTATTGAAAAGGGCTAAAGAGCATTTTGTCAGAAGGCTAACAAAGTCCATTTAAAGGACCGTGGTGGGCCGATCATTTGGTTGATAAGTTCGAATCATGAATTTGATTATTCACCAAATGAGCATTGTGTGTGGCACAATGGAAGCGTGGTGGTATTTTTGTACTATGCGTAGACAACATCTTGATCACTGGAGACAGTGTGAAAATGTTTACAAACGCAAGGGTATGATTATCCAAGTAGTGGTACATTAAAGATTCGGAATCAACAGATATTCTTGAGATTGAGCATCACAAGAAAGATATGTTGCGATTATCCCAATTTTCATATACAGACTGTCATAAGGCTCATTTTATTTGCATGATACAGAGTCAGTCCTTATGCATGGCAAGCGGAAGCCTAGTATATGCAATAGATGAGGCCTGATATTTATTTGTATGGTTAGTAAATATTGAAGCAATCCTAGATGGGAGCAATGGTTCATGGTAGGACATAAGATCAAGCGCCGTAAAAGGGCTAAGGATAATATGTAAGGTTACCAGATGAACCATAAGCAACCTTTGGATTACAAAGGATTCTGATTTCTAATTAGACATGAACAACAAGTAAAAACCACCTTATGGTTTGTGTTCACTTGTGGGAACCAAGTAGATTAGAGGAGTGTCAAGCGGTGATGCGTTGACGGATTCTACTATGAACTCAGTACGTCCCTTCCCAAATGGCGAGCGATGTAGAGATTGGATTCGCCATTGAACTAAAAATGTAAAATCTCGTCTGGCTAAGTCAGGTCACAATTTGATTGTGATGACAGTTGGTGCAGTTACAGACAGAGAGGAATCACTAGTTCATAAAGCAAGTGACACATAGAGCAAGTACGCCCGTTGCAAAGGACTGCGACAGGGTGGATGTTTGTCGCCTAGTTACATCGGTAGACAACCAGGTAAATCCTTTTAGGATTGGCTTTCCGTCGAAAGCGGATGAGGGCCATGTTAAAGGATTGGGAGTCGAATGTATGGCAGTAAGGACAACAGTTCTTTGAGAATTAAGATTGAAAGGGAATCATAGTTAGCAATAGCCATGAGCTTATTAAGAATAAGTGGGAGATTGTTAGAGGTATGCTGTAAAAGCTCCTATTTACATATTCTATCAATTCTATTTTGATCTGGCCATCATGTTTCGGTCAAAGTACATATGCTTACAGTTTATTTATTTATGCAATCATACTCCTTGTCTTACATTGAGATAGTGTGGTTCGAAGTGTTTCGAATTGAAAGATCACCTATCGGTTCCTTGTAAGACTAAACTAATCGTTCACAGTCTAGACATGCAGTGAGACCCCTCTTGGAAAAAGACTGTAGTGTATTCTTGATTCAGTTGGTCTTTGACTGGAGAATTACACTAGCACTTATGATAGGTGTTGGACAGGACCACGGAAGGATAAGATTATGAGACTCAATGACCGTTGTTGTAATCTAGACCTTCAGTAATTGATGCGTACTCTTAAGCTGTAAGATAATATAAAATGGGTATATGTATTCATTACTTATTTTTTTGATTTATCAAGGGTGATTCCTATTTTGCTAGGATGACATACTCGGTATTTTGGTAAATAAGTGTGTTTATATGATGTGCCGTTATAAATTATTTACGGTCATTGTGTCCCAGTGCGCTGGGTTGATGACGTCCCCGAAATGAGCTCAGGAAGGAATATTATGTCAAGCCCTGCAGGCGGATGTGTTATCCGACATAATGATTAAAGATCTGAGTGGTACTAGTTTCGGAAATGAATAAGAAGTTGATTAATTATTTTGTCAGTAATTTAATTAATCAACGGACGTTATACCTTAAACATGGGGAGATAAATCGATCAATTGGATTAATATATTTAATCAGTGGAAACGAGTTAATTGTAATTCGGAGCTAAATGGAAAGAGCAATAATATTACTCTAGTGGAATGTTTTATTATTTAATTCTAAGATTAGGAATTAGGAATTAATTATATTCCATAATTCCCTAAGGATAGGAATATTCCTTCTAGAATATTACCTAGGGTTACGAGACTGTGGAGTCTTCTAGAAGGTAATTAATTATTAGGAATATTATCCTAGATGGGAAAAGGAGATGGAAGATAATAAGGATTCATAAACCTTAAGCAATAAGCCCATATTTAGCACCTCCTTTAGGTCCCTATTGTAGCCTATAAATACACTAGGTCCCCTAACCTCTTGAACATGCTTTACACGTTTTTCTCCCTAAAGGGCTGGAGAAATTCGGCCTCTTCAAGCGAGAAAGAAAGAGAGAGATTCTTCTTCAAGAAAAAATTCGGTTAGCGCCGTAAGGTCTTAGAAGAAGATGATCAATGACGTTTTGGGAAATCTAATAAATCGCTCCACCAAGATTTGTTAGAGATCGTGTAAAGGTCATATAATAGAAGATCGAAGGTTGTTATTTCGTATCCATCAAATAAATATATTTCCCAGCTTTCCGTCCAATTCCCGCGCCAGGTACTGTTCACGCCTTTCGCGCACAGGTGGCTCTCGTTCAAGTTCATCAGAATCTGCGCGAGCTTAGGAAAGGAAGAGAGCGTGTAGCGCATTGTTCTTGAGCGTGTATTCCCTGCGCGAGGTCACGGGTTCGAAACCCACAATCAGAAATTTTTCTTTTTTTGTTACCAGCATGTGTGAAGGAGAAGCGTACGGCCCGCGCAGCCCGCGTCTCAGCCAGCGAAGCCCGCGTGTCCTCACAGCCCTCGGCCCGCGCGGCCGCGAGCAGCCCACCTCCAGCCCGCGAGCATTGTAGCAGCCCAGCACGCTTTTGTGGCCCAAATTTGGGCGTCCCTGGCCCAAGTGCGCGAGTATCTACGGCCCAACAGCTTAGCGCGGCCCAGCAAGTTGCAAGACAGCCCAGACCGGTTCAACTCGAGCCCAGCGCGTGACCAGGCGGTCCAGATGCATCCCAGACTGGTCCACCATGCTCCAAACCGACCCAGCTCGGTCCAGAATCTCCAGTTCATGTCCGAGATGGTTCCCGAGCAGTCCAATCCACTCACCAAAGATCCGAGACGATCCGATGAGCTTGATGAGCAATTGGAGCACCATGGTGACTCGATTAGAATCGAGAAAGGCCAAGTCTAGCTGCCTATTAGACTTTGATGTTCAGACGATCTCCATCAACGGAAATCAAAAACGTCTCAGAGTCGGCAAAAATTTTTAAACCGTAAGTCCTAATCCTAACTATAGATTCCGCTGCGTTAGGATTTATTATTCAATAGATTTGAATGTGCACATTGTCGACGTTCCTTATAGAACCCAACACGCCGGCATATCCAATGTCGGCCGCCAAGTGTTGGGGCGTCGTGCGGCTGCTTGCGTCGGCTCACCGGCGAGCTATGGCCTTTGGTCGACCGTGACGACATCGTTCATGGAGCTCTCCGCCGCTGATGTGGTCCCTGTCGTCCGCCAATTTCAACGAAGACGACTCACTGAGAGCTCGACGGCGACGCGATGGGAGCTCGACGGCGGGGCGCTGGGAGCTCGACGATCGGCACTGTGAAACTCGCCAGGGCTGCTGCCGGCCTCTATGACGAAATTTGACAAACGACGGCGATGAAGGCGGGGCTGCCGGCTGGTCGGGGCTGCGTGGTTGCGACTGTGGGTATTCGTGTGTGTGTGTGTGTGTGTATATGTGTGTGTGTCGGGTATGCGTGGTTGCAGATCTATGATGGCGGGCGGTGGGCCGACAGTGGCGGTGGACAACCGACGATGAGTTTTGCCCGTTCATCTGTGTGTAGTGTATGAGTGTGTAATATCCCGTCAGTTTATTAATATAAATTATGTTTTTATTTTCGATATAATAACATTGTCGATTATTATTTTCGGAATTAATTATTTTCAGTCGAGATTACCCGGAATTATTTTTGACGTCCCGTTTACGTTCGGAATAATTTTTGGTAATTAGTGTTATGATTAATTAAATAATTAAGCATATAATTATGCTTAATTAGTGATTAATTGTGCTTAAATAGTACAATTGCCGTGAGTATTAGTGGAGTTGTCCCAAATTATCTTCCAATTGCCGTAACAAATTCCTTTAGCATAGGAAATCATTTTTCCTTCTCCTTAAGCATCTACATGTGTCATCAATTGAGAGCTCAAGAGGTGATTAATCACCATAAGCCTATCCTCTTTTTGCAAGTGTCATTAGTTGGTATAGCCACATAGGTGCATCATCACCCAAATTCCCATTCGGTTCTAGTATAAATAGAGTACTTGGGATGAATTTTCCCCTCACGTTTTCAGCACTATAATTCCTCTCCAAATATACTAAGTCCAGCAAGGAAGAACGTTTACCTTAGCCGCTCCGCACGTTAGTCTAGCCGAACACCGCACGCACGCACGGACGCTGCACCTAGCGGAGGTCTATCGAACAAGCGGAAAGGTAATTACACGAGATATTTCTTGTCTATATTAGTAGTATCATGGTCGGTTTATATCAGGTTAACCGATTTCAAATTAGCCATGTATCGTGTTTGCCGTGCGTGAAGTTCGGGTCAGAATCCTTCGAGCAAACTTCTCCTGTCTAGATAATTTATGTGAAATCATGATCAATCTGATTGTATTGCTCGATGAATGTTCATGTTTGCTCGGTGGTTCGGCCACGGGACGTGGTCGCGCATGCAGAGCACCACGGGCCGTACATGTGTGTCAAGTAGGTTAAGTTCAAGTCCTTCGAGCACTTCATGTTATTTTGTTCATTAAATATTGTTCCATGTTCAGTCAAGTAGGAATTGCCGAAAGAAAATAAAGTTTGGTCGTAAAACGGCTTATCGCCGTCGGCGGCGCACGGTGCGCCCGCCGCGGCCGAGTCCAGCTGTTTGTACAAAATTCATGTTTTCAAGTTAATTCAGTATTCATATTCATGCCAGGTCAGATTATGTCATTTGAAGTTGAATTGATCGAGAGTTGTTGTCGGATGGCCGGCAAGGGCCGGCAGTGGCCGCG
>CACSLK010000984.1:10037915-10050908 GCA_902706635.1 Striga hermonthica
AGAAGAAAAAAAAAAAAAGAAAACCGCTCCACTCGATTTCGTTCCTTTCATCAACAATTTCCGGTACACCACTTCCGACCAACTATTCCGACCGGCGAGGACACTCCCTCTTTCCGGCAACTTATATTCCGGCAAGGTCACAATCTCGTAAGCCCTTTTTGTCAAAAGCCCATTCCGACAAACATCATCCTCTCGACTTCAACGCACGGTAAGGTCATGCTAATTGCTTGAAGAGTATATAGTTACAACCATTAATTGTTTGTTTTTTGAGGAATCCAACTCTTTTCTTTTTTCACAATTTGCAAACACATTATTTCGCACACAAGGTGTTCGACAAATTGACACAACTAGGCAAGAGGGCTATATCGTTTGCATCCACTTACTTCCTTTGTGAGTATTCAATAACCGATCATGGGAAATGCTTCATCATCAAAAGCTCCCTCCAAAGGCAAAAGAAAGGCAATTATAGCAAACCCAACCCCGCCTTCTTCACCGGACTCGAACAATAGCAACTCGAACTCATATATCGAAACTCAAACTTTGGCTCAAAGGCACGGCATCCATTCCCAGTTTTCTCTCAAGATGAGGTGCACTCATACAAACGCCTCATGAAAATGAAATGTCGGATCCCAAGGACACTTGATTAGGAGTTGCTAGACTCGCTAAAAATCTCGGATGACGTGAGGAAATACTTGAAGGCCCTCAATCTTGACAAGTACGAAGCCATGGACAATGTGGCATGCGTGGAATTAGCGGTTAAATTCTTTACCACATTTTTACCACACGACAACGACAAGTATTTCACTTGCCGGATGATAGGTAATGAATAAAAAGTTGATAACAAGGTGATGCATGAGGTATTTGGTTTCTGCACGACGGGGTCTCGCAAAGTACCCGGTGATTTTGAGGTGGACAAGCCTTGGGACGTTCTCTCTCCATGCGATAAATTCAAAGTCAAGGGCCCATCGAATGGGCTAATCAAAGATGTGGCTATTGTGGTGGTACATAAATTTCTATGCTACAATGTTTTTGGCAAGAAAGATTCCAACAAGGTTAGCGAGCAAGAAGTTTATTTCTTGTGGGCAATGTGTGCAAAGAAGCCCATATGCATGACTGCATTCGTTATAGAGACACTCAGGGGCACGAAAGTCTTCGCCGCGCGCCCTTCGAGATTGGCCAATATCGTCACCGGGCTCGCTAAGCACTTCAATGTTCAAATTAATGAAGTGCCGCTTCAATCGAAGAAGATCGGGTTGTGGGATTTGACCCAAGCCTACCTCAGGACATCACCACGATAATTGATTATAATCGTCCTTGCTACAAGGCATATTTGAGGGAATTGAAAAAATCATCCGGAGAAGGTGGTTCCTCACAAACACAACCTCATTCCGAGGAAGAGGCGGAGGACGAAGAAGGACAGGCTAACCCGGCGAACTATTTTCTCCCTCCAACAGTTGACGCAGGCGCTCCAGACGCGCGATCTCAACAAGCCCCCGCTTGGTTCGATACCTTCATCGAGCATAATGATAGGCGTTGGGAGGAGCACAACAAGAGGCTCGATACTTGGGTTGAGGATAATGATAGGCGTTGGGTGGAGCACAACAAGAGGCTCGATACCGTCATTGAGCATAATGATAGACATTCTGCGGTGCACAATTCCATGACGCGTACGTACATCGAAGGCAATAGTAAACAATGGACACAACACAATGAACGATGGACCCAATGGGAGTCTAAGAAATTTGATCAGTGGACACAATGGGACGACCAGTTCCAGCAATGGGACGTTCGCTCGAGTTCAGGCACCAGACTACCCTTCCCCCCACCTCCACCTCCACCATCGGATGCACCGGATGCATAGTGGTGCGTTGTTTTTAGGCAGACTTTTATTCCAGACTTCATAATTATCCGTTTTATCATTTGGTTTTGGTTTGACTTATGGATTTGGTTTGTCTTTTTTGGATTTGTATTTTCTTATGGATTTGGATTGTCATTTGGATTCGACATTTGATTTGGTTTGTCTTTCGGTTTTGGCTATGAGCTTGATATGATCGATATGATTTGCATTATAGGTATTGCGATGTTTTGGCGATGATTTGCATTATAGGTATAACAATCGACACAATGAAACTCTTTTCTTCAATTAACAATACTTGTTCTTTTTTTTTAGAAAAAATAAAAAGGAAATATCATGTAAAATGTTTGTACATTCGTTCTTTTTACATGAAAAATGACTAAAACTAGACCGATAACGAGTTTAATATCTTTATAATGGCTTATACGACGAATGCACGATCGTTAAAGGTGGATTTCATCCAAAAAAACAACCATAACGAATGTACAGTCGTTATTTCAATGTTATAACGCATGTACATTCGTTATAATTGTTTCCGTAACTAAGCGCACTTTCTTTATGGTTTTTTCGATCGAATTACTTGATAACGCATGTATATTCATGTTACGTGTGATTGGAGTGATAGTTTGAAGGTGTTGAAAGTCGAAACACTCACAATGAAACTCTTTTCTTCAATTAACAATACTTGTTTTTTTTTTAGAAAAAATAAAATGGAAATATCATGTAAAATGTTTGTATATTCGTTTTTTTACATGAAAATGACTAAGACTATACCGATAACGAGTTTAATATCTTTATAATGGCTTATACGGCGAATGCACGATCGTTAAAGGTGGATTTCATCCAAAAAAAACAACCATAACGAATGTACAGTCGTTATTTCAATGTTATAACGCATGTACATTCGCTATAGTTGTTTTCCGTAACTAAACGCGCTTTCATTATGGTTTTTCGAATTGAATTACTTGATAACGCATATATATTCATGTTTTTCGACCAAAAACGAGCTTATAGATGTTTTTCTTCATGGTTTTTTTGTTATAGATGTTTTTCGACCAAAACGCCTTTCTTTATGATTTTTTCAATCGAATTACATGATAAAAATTGTATGTCAATGTTATATGTCATTGGAACGATAGTTTGAAGGTGTTAGAGCGTCAAAACAATCATAACGAAGGAAGTTCTAATTTTTTTTTTTTCAAAATAACGAACGACGGAACCAGTGCCCAGGTTCCCACGGGCGCGACAACAGTCACGGGCGCAACACACAATGACAGAACCAGTGCGCAGGTCGTCGCGGGAGCGATGCACGTCGCGGTCGCGACACTCAGATACAGAACAAGTGCCCAGGTCCTCGTGGGCGCGACGCCTATCGCGAACATGACACAAACGTTGACAGAAACGTTGCCAGGGCGTCACAGGCGCGACGGTTGTCGCGGTCGCAGCACAGACGATGACAGTTCTGTTGCCATGGCATCGCGGCCACGGTGTACGTCACGCCCGCGACAAGCAACTATTTTTTTTTAATATTATGAATGTATGTTCGTTATTTCATACAAAATAATGATTGTACATTCGTTGCATTTGAAACTACTATATATCGCGGCCGGGGCATGTGTCGCGGGCGCGACACTGGCCCTGTTCTTGGTCGGACAGAGAAGTTGCCATGACGTCGCGCCCGCGAACACAAGGAAGTTTTATTTGTTTTTTTTTCCAAAATAACGAATGTAGATTCGCTAGACCATACAAAGTAACGATTGTACAATCGTTATTTTTCAAACGAGTTGTAATCAGTTTCTCAACTTTTTTTCGGGAGCTAAAAAATCGAACCCCTTTGTTACTTATTATGTTGAAACTTCTCGTTATACTAGTATTTTTAACCAATTTGATGAAATACTATTATAACCACTGTATTGTGAAGTACGTAAAAAATACTAACTTAAAAAAATTGACCACCCGCATCATTGCATTGAATAACACATGAAAAAATAATACAACAATGTATTATCGAAAAGATCCATACAACTCGTTACATAATAAATGTTTAAAACAAACTATGGATCAAAATGAGCACCAAATATCTCAGCAGCTAGTTTTTCACGCCAAGCACTAATCCGAGATTGATCTACATCTTCAACATTCTTCCCAACATTCAAAAATTCTATAAACTTGATTGTAAACATCCCACAATCAAACCTGCACCATAAATGTACAAATTCTATTACTTTACCAAGTCTCATAATACAGTTAAAACCTAATATGATCAAAATATATATTATATGTACCCATTTCTTTGGCTAGGAGATGTCAATCGTTTCCAAGCAAACTTTTCGGCACTGTATTGAGAATTCAGCTTCGTCAGTAGCATCGGTACCAAAACTCGAATGGGCTCAAGTTGCTTCTCCAGTTGTGCCCTCCGCAGGATAGTTGTTTCGCTATCATAGACGTAAATGTATCTCTGCGATAGATCAATCTCTAGTGCGAGCCAGTGGCCCTCGCCCTCCTTGCAAAAGAACATACAGTTTTGCACAGTCAGTCCACGACTTTCCATTATTGGGTATCTCCCCTGAGGCGTATCTAGTCAAGGCCTTTGGAATTTTTTGAGTCTTCGACATCTCCTCAAAGAAATTTCTCACGTACGTGACAAAAAACGTGTCCAAGACAGCACAATCTTGTCTAAACAAGAGAGGGAACTGTTTACCGCGCTCTGGAATGTGAAAAAGCGCTTCATCTACATGCTAAGAGTATAATGTTTATTAGATTAGTGAATATCATGCTTTTCAAAGGTAAAATATTGAATAAATTTTTTTAAAAAATTTTACCTGACTAAAAAGCCATCCATCGTTGAGAAGTTGATTAAAAAAGACTTTATCTGCTATACCACCAGAGGACAACTCAACACTACATAAAAATTCAATACATTAAACAAAGACATACAACATTATATACTACAATAAGTAGCCGACAATTAACTTAACACAATTACATACCTTCCAGTGGAGCTCGACAACCAAAATTACCTCCAACGTGTTGAAAAACATACTAATTTGATCGCTTCGCCACTGTTTGGCCATTTTCCAAGACATCATTCTCGGAAGTCTGCCACTACATAAGTTTGAGCCAATTTTCTTCCAAGCTCAGTCAGTGCCCCAAATGCCCAAACCTACTTAGCAAACAACAAAACAAAATTAAGAATATAACTAACATAAATAAATACAAAAGAGCATAAATATAAAAAAGAACAAAACTAAAAAAATATCATGATAGCGAGGGGAAAGCCATGCAGAGAATACTTTATCGCATTTGTATTTTTTTTAATACCGAAAGTCTTCCGTTTGAACAACTTTACGGTGTACTCATACGACAAGTTCCCCTAAGGATAGCTATTAAATTGTTCCAAATCTTCAACGAGATGAAACCATTTTTCATCCACAAGAGTCTGACACTCGTTAGACAACACCGCATACTCGAGGACAATGAGAAGGCCCAATTTGTACTTCAAATCTGCATCTTCCTTCTGTACCAAACCATCAAATTGCTCGAGCAAGTCTTTCTTCATTATCTTCCCTTTCTTCTCTTTGAATAAATCTCAAAGTGAACTACTTCTTTTGGGGACCTCGTAAGACACATCATCCACAATCTTTAAACCGCTTACAAGAGAGAATTCTTGTAACCCGAATCTGGCTTCCTTTTCTCTAAATTTGAACCAAACGACATCTTTTTCATTTTCGGGTGATTTCAAGGTCCTCTGAACAAGGTGGTGGATTATTTGAGACGACAATTTCAACTCTGGAATGTGCACTAGTTACCGGAAGCAAGATTCAACAAATAAATCTTGATGTTCATCATCTAGATTCTTAAACACATGCTCGACAACCTTGAGGTCACACCTATTGGTCACGACTCCGGAGCATGTAGGAGGTATATCGAAAGCATACTCATTTTCGGTTCCTAAAAGCATAGAAGAAAGACAACATGTCATAAAACAGTACAAAATTCAATCACAATATTAAGAAGTACAACATCAATCATAAATTACAACAATCACATGCACATTATCAAGAAATTAAGAAGTAAAACACACGTTATATTTTGAAATTAACAAGTACAACATTCGTATCAGTAGTTGGGTTTAATTTAATACATAAGAATATGTACATTTGTTATTTCATTCAACATAACAAATGAATCTTCATTATAGTTATATTTTCATCTCGGTCAATTAAATAAACCTATACATTCACAATATAATACATTATGACGATATTTTACCCGTTAAAGTTATAAGTTAACTCATTTCTAAAGGATACTAATAAAATGATTCTTTATTCTATATCGACCTTCTTTTATTCTTTGAACTTAATAACCTTAAAGCATGAAGCTTGACTAAATATTGACTTACCAAAACTCATACAAGTAACATCCTTAAAATATTTCATTCTAACAAGGTCAAATACTACTCAACATGCACCTCTCTTACAAATTGAAACTTAGAAAAAAAAACCTACGACACAATGCTAAAATCCTTAAATACTAAAATCAATTCAAGAGATACACCATACATGTATACATTGTGAACAAAACAATAGGAAGCATGCCAATTTACCCCTTTTTTATATTTTTGAACAAAGACGATTTAAGATAAAGGAACATTTTGGATACTAGGTTCTAAAAGCCACAACAAATCCTTAACACAACATAGAGTCAAGGCAAAAACTCATTCCTTTTCTTTTCTTAACATAGAGTCAACATAAAATTACTATCTTCAGTTCATCAACTCAATCCCACAACCATTTCATAAAACACATAGAGTTCACCTTACAAACATTTCAACTTTTGGAAACTAAAAAACAACATAACATGTCTTCAAGATATCTTAGCAATTCAAAGAATTCATCACAATGTAAATTCGTTATATATTATATTACTAACATATAATTCATCACAATGTAAATCCTAAGTCGATATTAATCCTTAAAAGGGTATTAATCTCAGCAAATCTCGTTAAATATTACTATAAAATGAGAATATAGTCATTTCTAAAATTTCTATAACGAATGTACATTCTCTATATATTACATTACAACCATATAAGTCTCATTATTTTCAATTCATCAACTCAATCGTATAACCATTTCATCAAACACATAGAGTGCACCAATATATACCATCTTATGAGCATTTCATCAAACACATAGAGGACACCAATTCACTAACCAAATCCTACAAACATTTCAACCATTAACCTCACTTTCACCATACATAACACATATTAAACATTCAAAAAAATGAAATTGATAACACAAATGGCTCAACAACATTATAACCTTAACACAAAAAAAAAAAAAAACAAAAACTGGAAAAAAAATAAAATATTGTACCCTAAACAAAAATTCCTACCAGAATTGACAGCAAGAGATAGTTCCATAGTGACCGGCGCGAGAAGGAAGGTTGAGAGAGCAGGTTTGCTGCGAGAGAGATCGAGAGAGAGAACAGAGAGAGCGGTAGCCGGTCGAGAGAGAGAGACGGTTTTGAAATAGCGGGAAAAAAAGGGATGTTTATTTAAGTGACCTAGTCAAAGGTCATATTTATTTAAATGACCCCTTTGTCTTTTTTTATAAAATGTAATAAATGAAGGGTCAAAATGCCCTTATGTTATATAACAAATATTCTTTCGTTTTTTCTTTATGATATAACAAAAGTAAGTTCGTTATATACATTGTTAAAACTTGTTATATTTTAATTCCTAATTCTTTACTTATCTCTTGAACTTTTTGTTCAATTTTATATATATTGTTATTCGGTTTTATGATTACTTCAGTACAATTGTCTATTTTCGAAGAACTTGCTTCGTTTTCTTCATTATTCTGTTTAGGAATAATGTATTCTATTTTAGGTCTAACAAAAGATGAAGTTCTATGTACTTGAAAGGACCTTCTAGGTGCTTCTAGTTGTAATATTGGTGAAAAAAAATCAACTATTTCAATTTTATCATGAGGTTTGAATGACAAACTTTGAAGACTGTTAGTCAAAGCATAGTTTATTCTCCATGTTACTGAAAATAGATGATTTCCAGTTTTCATTATTTTTCTTTTCATGTTCCAACACAAAGTGATGGAATCATCTAAATTATTGTCTAATAAACACATTCCAACTTGGTAGTTTAAGTTGAACTTAATTTTACCAAATTTTAAATTTCCACTCCCTTCAGCTATTAGTGCATCAGAATAATTAATCATTCTATTATCAATTAATCTTATTGTAATGGGAGAATCTATTCGTAGACTATAAGTTGATTTAAGAATTATTTGTATAGTAGAAACATGTAAGTAAGAGATTTTATTCCTAGTTTCTGTTTTTATATCTTTCAACGTAGAAAGAATTTGTTCTTTACAGATAACAGGAATGACTACATTTTCTTCTGTTTGATCTTTATCTATTGTTTCTTCTCCAGAAATGATTCCAAAGAATATTTCATTCTTTCTAGAAATTAAGTTATTTAATTTTTTTACCAATCCTTCATTTCTGAAGTTATGATTCTTTTTTAATTCATGATTTGTTATTCCTAATTTATTTGCATCTATCAGGGCTTCAATTAAATAGCCTGATTTTTCGTGTTTTGTGCAGTAATCTAAAAGATTATTTTCTTTATCCATTAGACTTTTAATCTAAAATTTTAGTACTTCCGCCTGATACCAGACTCTGATACCATTTTGTTATGTTGCTTTGCTGTTTTGCTGCTGCTTGTAACTTCACGTTTATGGCCATTTTTTGCGGAGATTCCTAGATATTAAATCTTAGTTTTTTCAATTTTTTCTTTATACTTTTCAGATAATTAACTTGTCCTTCTATTTTTGGAAAAGAATCTCCATAGTAATTATCTCTTGTAGAATGCCTTTTATAATAATTTTTCTTGAGTGTAATTCCATATATAAGATTTTCTAGATTTTGTAAAACATCCCCTCTAGCTTTTTCAAATAAATCTATTTCATCTTTTCTTATATTACCATAAATATCTAAACTTATAGAACTAGCATTTAATCTTTCGTTAATGATGTCAAACTCTTCTTTCATCTTTAAAAGTTAAAACAATCTTCAAAAGAAATTGTTCTTTCTTTTTCTTCTAATGGTTTGATTTTATTTGAAACTGTTATTTTGCGGAATACTCATGAGAAAGATGAGACTCTGCTATGATAAATCCATTTTTTACAAACCTCAAATCCTGGGGTTGTAATGGATTCTAGTTTTGGACGAGTCGAAGGCTATAAGCCATTCTTTGGATATCGAAGCAATCAGATTTTTATCGCATGTTCGAATCAAACTTTGATACTTAGTTTTCAACTTTTGAATAGTTGATTCTAAAATATATTCCCACGAAATAGCAGGCATTATATATTCTTTATATATAAAGTTTTTCTAAGTTTGATATAACTTTAGCTAACTCTTTTTCTCTAGTTACAAGTGATGAGTGAATATCATTGTAATAGTTATCTTTTATTCTTTGTTTATTATTTCTAGTAGTCTGTCTTTGAACACCATTTTCTAAAATTTTTAGTTTCTCTAAAATTTCTAGCTTAATGAACTTTTAAAGATTATTTTCTAATCTTCTTAATTCTTTATATTTATCTAACCTTATGGGTAATTTCATACAATTTTCAATATTATTAAAAATATTATTAAAAATTTCTGAGTTTATACCTTTCTTCTGGGTTTTGAGTTCTTCTAGTGTGCTTGAGATGATTGGTCCACCATAGCTTCCTGCTTTTATTCTTCAAATTCCAAACACTGTGCTCCAAGTCACCTTACAGCCCTTTCTCCGTGAGTCTTACTCCGACGAGCGATTGTGTCTCCAGGAATCTCCAGAGAATTTTAGCCT
Organism: Striga hermonthica; assembly: GCA_902706635.1. NCBI lineage: Eukaryota > Viridiplantae > Streptophyta > Magnoliopsida > Lamiales > Orobanchaceae > Striga > Striga hermonthica. The sequence goes on from CACSLK010000984.1 coordinate 10,047,647, forward strand.
AAGCTTTTTGTTTGATCCTTCATTGAAGCTTAATAGCTTCTATGTGTTTTCTGCTTAATGCTTTTTTATAAATCTCGGGACCTCTTTGAAAAAGAACAACTTTTATTAAATATTAAATGTTTACAGAGAATGAAACTTAGAAATCTGATGAGGGATTGATGCCTTACATGCTCAAATGGCACTCCCCTATATAGAAACAAAAAATGCGTAAATTATTGGGTTTCGGCACACGTTGTCGTCTCACCAAACGCATTATGAAAGGGGAAGAAAAAGCAGAAACTCTCCACATGAGTTTGTCTGCTACATTATTACATATGGTAGGGTCTTCAATTATAAAGCATCACATGGTAATGGCTGGCAGGTCTTCTTCTGAGGCAGCTGGCTCATTTGAGTTGTTTTCTTCTTTTTCCAAAGTGGTAGGGTCCTCCACATGGCTTTCCTTTTGCTTGCCTGACTCTCTTTTGTCTTTTGTGTCGGCAACCTTCTTCTTCTTTTTCTGGTGCTTTTCTTTCTCCTGATTGACTGTAAGAACAATGGACTGCACCCTTTGCTTAGTTTCTTCTGTGGCATGGATCTTAAGAATGAGATTATCTTGCCAATTTTGGACTATGGCCAAGTCTTGTTTGTCAATTTTCTTGTTGAAATTACTGACCAGAAGAATATTCGGGCTGCAATAATTTACTTTAATTTGGCTAGATGAATTTATCTTTTCTAACATTTTCAAGATAAAATAAATTCTATCTGCTATTTCTAATTTCAGTTCTTCCTCCGTTAATAGAGGTTTTTCTTGTACTAGTGGTACTGGTGGTTTCACTTCTCCAGATACCCCGACATAAATATAGTGGTATGTTGGGTATTGTTCTTCTTCGTTCCAGTCTGATATTAAACTCCAGATTTTGACAAAGATTGATTTGTTATTCTCACGAATTCTGCATTTTTCCATGTACAGAGCGATTGCCTGTTTGATTTTTGGGAAATATGACAATTCTCTTAAACTGTTCTCTGGGTAGAGGGTATCAATGAATCCTCCTAGGAACAAGTCTCTTGTTATTTCAGGCGTAACTCCTGGTAGTAGAATGGCTTTAATTTCTTGATTTCTGCTAATAGGAATATATTCTTGTTCACTTGTACTCGCGTTTACCTCTTCGTATAACGTGAGCCATTCTTTCTGGGTTATAGTAGTTTTGATTAACTTACTATCCAGTTGTTGCATTTTCAATTCATCAAATTTTATGAATGGATTTTTCAAATGATTCTTTAGGAAATCCAGTGTTTCGAAATACTGGTACTCTTTCAGTGATTTTGTTTTTTAGCTTTTCAAAGATCATTCTTGCTTCGAATTCAGTTCTTGCTGTATGATAGTATTCAGATGGCAAGTCTTTTATTTTTCCGAAGCTATTATAAACTCCAATTTTTGGTCCGATGTTCACCATGTACCAATTAGGTGCCCTTTCATCCTCGATAAAGGTTGATTGGGTCTTTTGATTTTTCACCAAAGCGTCTTTGTATTTGGTTGTGGTTTTGGCTTCGCTTTTATTATCAAGCTCTGAAACGCTTCCTTCTCTACCTGATTTTTCAACTGTATTATCTTCAACTTCTACTTTAAGATTTCCAATTCATACTCCTTTAGCATGATTTCCAATTTGAGTTCTTCAACTTGAAGATCCATTCTGGTCCTTTTTACTTTTGATTTTGCAATTTTTTGTCGTTCAAGTGTCTGTTTCTTCAATAAAATACCTGCATATTCCCTTGTTAGACAATCAGCAAGATATTTTTTTTTTTTGGCTAAAAATATCAGTGGTCTACATCAAAGTCGAAAGTACATAGGGCAACATCAAACACAGAAAAATAAAAAGTACAAGTCAAATCCTCATATAAGGTCGTCCTGGTCAGAGTGACCTGGCATGAGGTCCAAAACGTCAAATCTAGTCAGGGGCAGGTGGTGGCGGTCGACCGAATCTGAAAGACGGGTACCCTAGCTGGTCCATCCAAATGAGCGTCCGAAGCCGGAGGGGTATGTCCTCAGGGAGGAGGATGCGTCTCTGGGGTATAGATGTCCCCGTGCTAACAAGGAAATCAGCGGGCCGATTCCCCTCCCAGAATATGTGTGAGACCTGGTAATGGATCGAGCGGAGGGTGTCTCTGATGCGCATAAGAGGATGTTGGATCTGCCATGAGCCCTGGTGGCCAGATGTCAAAAGTGTGATGACGGCTGCAGCATCTATCTCTATCCAGATATGGTAGGAGATCGAGGCGGCAATCTCGAGACCAATCTGGAGCGCTTGAATCTCAGCATCATAACTCGAGGAGGCCCGGAGTGGCCCATGGAAGGCAGAGATGAGTGCCCCACCATGATCCCTAATTAGGCCCCCTCCTCCAGCAGCTCCGGTATGTCTGTCGAAAGCGCCATCAGTGTTTAGCTTAACCCAAGGGGCCTTGGGTTTCAGCCAAACAACGGTCCGGGGTCGTGGATGCTGGACAGGTAAAGGAGGTGGTGGCCTCAAACGGTGGGGTGGTGTACACTCTGTCCAGTCTTTCGTCGTGAGTCTACCTAGGGCGGTGAGGAAAGAGAGATGTCTGTCAATCTGCAAAATAATGTGAGCACAATAAAATATGATATCCCTATGCTTCGCATTATTCTTTTCTGTCTAGGTGGCCCATAGGATCAGACAAGGAATAAGGAAGTCCACGTGTCTACTGTGTGTGCGGAGTGAGAAAAAACTCAGAAAGTCAAAAAAACTGTCTGTAGTGGGTAGGGGTATATGAGTATAACTGGCATAGTGCTCCCACACTCTCCTCACAGTCTCACTCTCAAGGAAAAGATGGGTGAAAGTCTCGATCTCAAAGGTACCGGTCTCAGCACAATAATGGAAACAGGAGGGGAAGGAGAACCCTCTCGTCTGCATCACAGTGTCAATGGGAATGCGCCGTAGTAAGAGGCGCCACAAAAAAGACGGAAATGGTCGGGGTGAGAAGGTCGGTCCGTATGGCCCCAAGGAGGTGGTTTGGTCGGTTGCCCAGCCTCACATCTCCCCAGGCTGATGACGTAGAGAATGCACCCGAAGATGTAAGTCTCCACCTCATCCCATCCAAACCTCCCTCCAGAATGGGAATCTGTCGGATCTGGTCAATCTCTAGGCTACTAAAACCCCCCACCCTCATCTAGAATATCCTCCATCTTATCTCTATCCCAAAATTCCCCCGTCCAAAGGTCCTTCACCTGCATGAAAGGCAGGTGAGTGACTGACCTAGTACTAGAGAG
>CACSLK010000984.1:10065861-10078011 GCA_902706635.1 Striga hermonthica
AGATCAAATTTTAGAGTTTAAAGATTTAAGAAGAAGAGAATAAAGAATGCTAAAGAGAATATTAAAGGGTTTAAAAAAAAATATATATATATATATATATATATATATATAATAATAAAGAAAAAGTATGTTATTATGCTTTGAATGGGGAAAATATCTTGAACCTGTTCACATATCATGATATTGTTGAAATGATGGGTTTAATGTGTTAAGGTTTAGGTAAAAGATGAAGTATATGTCATGCTTAAGACTTTATTTAAAAATATAAGAAAAGAAAAGAATGAATTATGTGAAATTGGATTTGAATTAATAAGATGTCCTGATGTTGTTATATTCAAATATTATGTTGGCTAAATGTGTCGAAAAGTTAGAGAATAAGAATTAGTATATTGGTCGAATATGGCTTGAAAGTGGTTTTCAATATAATTCATGAAAGCTTTTAAATATATGTTGGGCAATGGAAATTTGTCTGGATTTAGTTTGCATGACTTTGTTGAGCAGACACACAAACATCAATAGTAGTCACTATTATCTCTATTACATATAAGAAAAGATTCATGTCAAATAAACAACAATGTCCTTATCTTTTTACTGTGATGTTAGTTTATGCCTCAGCACTTATTTGTGTGAGCATGCAGTAAATTAATTAATTTAGATAATTAGTTAAACTTCGATAGAGTATCTGAAGAGTTAATCGAGAAATTATTTAATCGAGCAAAGTGATTAATTTCGCTAAGGAGATATATTAAAGTTACAAAAGATAATAAGATTCGAGTTTTTCAGTTTAAGATTTTAGATATATATAAGATTTCAGATAAAGTTAGGATTCCAGATAGATTAAAGATCCAGATACATTTCAATTAGATTAGATTAAGTCAGATTTTAGTTCCAGACTTAAAAATATTTTTATTAAATTGTTGTAGCTTAAGGAGAGTCGAGCCTCCGACATCTACCTTTCATTCAGCACTCGCCTAGCACCAGCTTATCAGGTGGGGGTCACGTGCTGGTTATACATCGTCTTTAATTTCCGTACCATGTCCGAGGTATGTATGAGAAATAGTTAGATCACCATGAGGGAGGTCGTTGCGGGCCTTAATGATCCCCCGTGGTTCTGAGGGAGGCCTTAATTGACCTTAATGATCCCTCGGAGTGTGCACATGATTGGCTTTTAAGCCCATGGTCTTTATGACCACCAGATGCCCTAGTTACAGTTTCAGTTCAGATCAGTTCTTATATACTTAAAGTCATGATATTGTAATTAACGATGCTATATAATTAAGTACTGGTCTTTGCGGAGCATAGTGGTTTTGCTCACGCCCCCATTACATTTTTCATGTGACGGAGCGGCGTGTGGTGCGTGAGATTTCAGTGGTGGTCGTGGTCATTAGCAGTCTTTTTGTAACGCATTTACATGTCATTTATTGAACATGTATTATTATTACTATGCGTAGACATATTATATTTCAGCTTCCGCACATTTCAGACTTAGTATGTATTATGAGATTATCAGACTTATGCATGTATAATGCCTTTATCTCCGTGGTACCTTTGTATAACGGATTTGATTAGGTTGCATGTATTTATTTACGTCTGCATGAGAAAGAGTTTAAGTTAGTAGCATCCCGCGAGTTAGTATGAGTATTTTCGAAAATAAAGTTTAAGATTTTTTCGAAAACAAAAAGCAAAAATTTTACTCTGATTTTATAAATTATAGAATAATTAGGCGGGGTATTACAGTTGGTATCAGAGCCACCTTGTGGTTCTGTATACTTAAAAGTTTAGAAAAGCATGACCACGCCACGCTCGCGCCGCGCCGACTCCGAGGTAAGTCACCTAAGTTTTTAAATTTCTGCAAGTGCATGAGAATATAGTAAGAGATCTTAGGGGTCATCTATCCTCCGACTAGAAAGAGAACTCTAGACAGAATTTTAGAAAGTTTAGATAAGTCCAACTCTAGACTATATCAGAATTCAAGCTAGAATCAGTAGAGTTAAGCAGAAACCGAGACTCTAGCCAAGCTAGGTATTTTCAGTAAATTATTTAAATTCGTCAAGTAGTGTAGCTATTTATTAATTGACTATACTAATCAAGTTGTTATTTGGCTATTCAGAATGCCGCCCCGTAGAGCTCCACCCGCAGAGCGGGATCAGTCAATAGTCGCAACCCAGTTCCGGACTTACACCCCTCCGGTCTTTATTGGAGAGGAGGGCCCGTTGGCTGTAGGAGACTGGATCCGCAAGATGGATCGTATTTTCCGGATGATGGGCATATCCGACCAACACATGGTCGCTTGTGCCGAGTTTCAGATAGAGGGTGCAGCCGGAGACTGGTGGGACGACTACTGGCGTCTCAGGACAACTGATGAGCGAGACGAGCTGACTTGGGATCACCTTAAGGGGATTTTGGAGGCCAAGTACTACCCTCGCCACTTTCGCGAGAGGATGGAGCGAGAGTTCTATGACTTGCTTCAGGGAGACCGCTCGGTTGAGGAGTACGAGCGGGAGTTCGCTCGTAAGAGCGCCTTTGCACACCATCTTGTGGACACCGACGACAAGAAGGCCTCCCATTTTCGCAATGGCCTGACCAGAGACCTTCGAGTGCTCGTAGCTAGCCATGGCTATTTGACTTATGCTGAGACCGTTGAGCGAGCTCAGCAGATTGAGGCATCCCAGCTGTTAGACACTCCTGCACAGCCACTAGCTCAAGTGGCACCACTAGCCAGACAGCCAGCTGCCATCCAGCCAGCCCTGCCAGCGCCACCTCAGCAGGCGCAGCACCGGCACAAGAGGAAGTGGAGAGGTCGCGTCGATAGGAGGAACCGTCGACCAGGAGCCCCAGCTCAGGCAGCACCACCAGTCCCGCAGCCCCCAGCTATTTGCGCTACTTGTCAGCGCGTCCACCGGGGAGAGTGCCTAGATGGGCAGGACATTTGCTATCGTTGCCGCAGGCCCGGTCATAGGATCGCAGACTACCCAGATCGCCCACAGCCCCAGCAGGGCCAGAGACCGCCAGCTCATACACAACCAGCACCGAGACAGCCAGCTCAGCACCCACCTCGAGGTGCACCTGCCCGCATTTACGCACTTGACCAGGAGCAGGCCGCCGAGCAGCCAGGTACCATGTCTGGCATGCTCTCTTTACTCGATGTACCTGTCTTATACTGGGGTGACACATTCGTTCGTCTCGGCCAAGTGTCTAGAGGCCATAGGGGTCCAGGGTGTGAGTGACGTCGACCCCCTTGAGATCAACCTAGCTTCGGGGAGGAAGATAGTCACGAGTTCCCTGGCCAAGAACCTTAGCATGTGTATTGGAGGCAGAACTCTAGAGGTAGACGCATTCGTGATCGAGATGAGGGACTTTGACCTTATTCTCGGCATGGATTGGTTGGAGAGATCACGCAGACATCCGATGCCGTGATAGAGAGGTGAAGTTGCACTTAGCCGATGGAGACCATATCACATTTTTCGGGAAGAGGACGAGGACTTTACCGCGTATCATTTCCATGGCGAAGGCGACTAAGTGCCTACAGAGGGAGGATTGTCAGGGCTATCTAGTCACTATACTCGGGGAACCTTCGGAGGAGCGCATGCCCGGAGATGTACCCGTAGTGAGAGATTTTGTGGATGTCTTTTCGGATCAGCTACCGGGAGGACAACCTAGTCGTCAGATGGAGTTCACGATCGACCTGCTGCCTGGAGCTGGGCCAGTGTCGAAAGTGGCGTATCGTATGGCACCGAAAGAGCTTCAGGAGTTGAAGGCTCAGATTCAGGAGTTGTTGGGTCTCGGCTTCATCCGGCCGAGCGTCTCTCCTTGGGGAGCACCTGTCCTTTTCGTGAAGAAGAAGGACGGGACCTTGCGTATGTGCATCGATTACTGGGATTTGAACCGATTGACAGTGAAGAACACGTATCCACTCCCCAGGATCGAGGATTTGTTTGACCAGCTGATGGGTGCCTGTGTATTTTCCCGGATAGATTTGCGATCGGGCTACCACCAGCTGAAGATCAAGGACTCTGACGTGGCTAAGACCGCGTTTCGTACCCGATACGATCACTATGAGTTTGTCGTGCTTCCATTTGGCTTGACCAATGCGCCGGCGGTGTTCATGTATCTCATGAACCGTGTCTTCCACCCATTCTTGGATCAGCTTGTCATCGTATTCATAGATGACATTTTGGTCTATTCGAGGAGCGCAGCCCAGCACGAGGAGCATTTGAGGATCATGTTGGAGACTCTTAGGCGGGAGAGACTGTACGCCAAGTTCTCGAAGTGCGAGTTTTGGCTCGATCGAGTGGCGTTCCTCGGTCACATTGTTACGGCCAAGGGCATTGAGGTCGATCCCCGGAAGATCGAAGCAGTGAGGAACTGGTCAACACCAAGGTCTGTTACCGAGATACAGAGTTTTCTCGGGTTAGCAGGCTACTACAAGAGGTTCATTGAGGGTTTTCGAAGATAGCCCTACCCTTGACACGCTTGACGAGGAAAGGGGCTAAGTTCGAGTGGAGTAGTCGCTGTGAGTCAAGCTTTCAAGAGCTCAAGGATAGGTTGACTACAGCACTCGTGTTGACTATACTGGACCCTACACAGAGTTTCGCTATCTACAGTGATGCTTCGAAGCAGGGACTTGGGTGCGTGCTGATGCAGGAGGGCAAGGTTGTCGCATACGCTTCGCGGCAACTGAAGCCCCACGAGGAGAATTACCCGACTCACGATCTTGAGTTGGCAGTCGTTGTTCATGCACTCAAGATATGGAGGCACTATTTGTATGGTGGTCGGTGTGAGATCTACACCGATCACAAGAGTCTGCAGTATATCTTCACGCAGAAGGAGCTCAACATGCGCCAGAGGCGATGGTTGGAGCTAGTGAAGGATTACGACTGCACCATTCAGTACCATCCAGGGAAGGCAAACGTAGTAGCCGATGCCCTTAGCCGAAAGGCGAGGGGCGAGTTGACTTGCATGATCACCCAGCAGAGTCAGCTCCTTCGAGAGTTCGCTCGGATGCAGTTAGATGTCATTGAGTCACTTCCTACGATGTCTGTAATAGGAGGTGTTCGGTTGATGAGAGTGTGGCCCATGCTCCAAGACTGAGTTCGGAGAGATCAGTCTGAGATGATTTCGTCCATTCTATGAGGGCGAAGGTTCTTGCCGAGGGAGTCGAGGGGTTTTACCGAGGCGCAGATGGTGCCTTGGAGTATAAGGGGAGGCTCGTTGTGCCGAACGTCGAGGCCCTGAGGAAGGAGATCTTGATCGAGGCTCACAGTGCACCCTATTTGGCGCATCCCGACAGCACCAAGATGTACCACGACCTGAAAGGGTCATTTTGGTGGAGGAGCATGAAGGGAGATGTATCCAAGTTTGTGAAGAAGTGCTTGGTTTGCCAGCAGGTCAAAGCCGAGCACAAGTTCCTACTGGGTTTATTGCAGCCTTTAGAGATCCCACTGTGGAAGTGGGAAGAGGTTACCATGGATTTCGTTACGGGACTACCCAAATCAAGGGAGCATCATGATGCGGTTTGGGTAGTTGTGGACTGACTGACAAAGTCAGCTCGTTTTTTGCCCGTGAGGATGAACATGTGCATGGAGAAACTCGCGAGTATCCATATCTGCGGGATTGTGCGACTTCACGGAGTCGCCAAGGTCATAGTGTCAGATTGAGATCTCGATTTTACCGGACACTTCTGGGAGAGCCTCAGCGAGGCCATGGGGACAGAGTTGAGGTTCAGTACCGTTTTCCACCCGCAGACCGACGGCCAGTCGGAGCGGACCATCCAGACCCTCGAGGACATGCTTCGAGCATGTGTTATGGATCGCGGTAGTTCATGGGAGGAGTTGTTGCTGCTGATTGAGTTCGCGTACAACAACAGCTATCAAGCGTCGATCAAGATGGCGCCGTACGAGGCTTTGTACGGTCGCAAGTGCTGATCACCCCTTTATTGGGATGAGGTCGGCAAACGGCAGGTTCTCGGTCCGAAGCTGATCGAGGACACGGTGGAGAAGGTCGCCTTGATCCGAGAGAGGATGAATGTGGCACATGAGCGACAGAAGTATCACGCTAACTTGCGTAGGCGAGACCTCCAGTTTGAGGTAGGACAGAAGGCGTTCCTGAAGATCAAGCCTTTGAGAGGTGTGGTTTGCTTCGGGAAGAGGAGGAAGCTGCAGCCCCATTTCTTAGGCCCATTCGAGATCCTCGAGCGAGTGGGCGAGGTAGCATACCGGTTGGCGTTACCACCGAGCTTTCGGGTGTACATAACGTCTTCCACGTTCTGATGCTGAAGGATTACGTGCATGACCCAGCGCACGTGTTGAGTTACAGTGAGCTTGACATCGGGCATGACCTGACGTATGAGGTACAGCCGATGGCTATTCTGGACCGAAAGGTTCAGCGGCTGAGGAGCAGAGATGTAGCTCTCGTTCGAGTCCAGTGGACTCGCCACGGCGAGGCCGAGGCCACGTGGGAGCGAGAGGAGGAGATTCGTGCTCGTTATCCTGAGTTTCAGTTCTGATTAGTATTATGTATTTTCGATTCCTAGTTTATAGTCGAGTCGAACTTATGTTTAGTTTTGGAATTTCCGAGGACGGAAATATTTTAAGGAGGATAGATTGTAACGCCCATATTTTTATTTACTATTTATGGAGTTTGACTATATTTCCATAAATATTAAGTTTTTAAATTTGATGCATTTATTATATTTATATGCATTAAAATAAATAATTAGTATCACAGTTTAAGCCATGAATAATTCATTCGACTTAAATTATTAAAGTCGGATTTATTTAGCCCAACTATCGATTCTAATTTTTAAAACCTAGCCTTGGAATTATCAGAAACCTTATTAAAGCGGACCGTAGCCGAATAACTAATTTATTCGAGCCCAATCACTATCCAACGAGTCCAATTATTCTAGCCGGCCAATTTCAGTAAATTGAGCCCATGTTCGATTTTTAAATCCAAGCCCAGTTATTCTAGTAGATTTGACTGACTAATTTAATAAATCCCAGTCCGGTTAATTTCATTAACTGAACATCTAATTCTTTAATCGATATTCACTTTAAAATTGGAGCCCAAGTCGAATTAAATTTACTAGCCCGGTTTTAAGATTTTTGAAGCCCGGTTGAATGAAATCCTAAGCCCAATGTTAGGCCCAATATACAAGTGAAACCCTAGCTACCTTACACATATAATTACACACACTTAGCTATTTCTTTCTTCCCCAAAACATCTCATCCGCGCAGCTCTCTCTCACCTCCATCTTCAACCTCCATAGCTCAAAATTTGACCACCCCTACCATTTTCCGACAAGCCCTCGACGCCGGCGACCACCACCTGTCGTCGACCCGCTGCGACTCGACGGAAAATCGCGAGCCCAGCCCCGTGCCGCACCTCTCGAGCTCAGCCAGAAAAATGCGAGCCTTTACCAGCACCGGCGAGCCCTTCCTGCACAGGTGACCCTAGCACAATCTACGTCCGCGTTGTCCCGTTCCAGTTCCGGCGTCCTTGAGCCACGCGCCACCAGCTTCGCCTGTTCAGCTCCAGTTTCAGCCGATTTGCGCGTCGTGCAGCTCGCCGCTGTCATCGAGCTCGCGACTCCGGTCACCCCCCTACCATACCGTCGCGTTCCAAGCTCCGCCCAGCCAGCTCCGACATCCGCAACCCCAGCTAGGCCACCATCTCCGTTTTTTCTGGCGAAACCAATTTCCTCTCGCCGGAAAATAGCCTTTCCGAGCTCCAGCAACTCCCTTTCATGTCCAGCACCTCGGACCCGACCCAAACAGCTCGAGTCTGACCCGGTCAGCAGCTCCACAACTCCAAGATCTGACCCACGACCCTAAGATCCAAACCGATTTGCTATTTCACTTTATTTCTTAGCCGATATATTTTTTGACCCGCCGTTTTCGCACGATTTAAGGTATAATAACTAGAACTCGGTTTTGATGGCTTAGACATAATATTTGATATGATATAAAGGTATGAATTGGACTATTGAGCGATTTTGGAAAAAAGGGACATACGAGCTTGTAGCGATTTTTGGGACCTCGTTAAATAATTTCGATAAAATATTGAAATAAATACAATAAATTTTGTTGCGTTGTCTTGAGGCGTAGGTTAAAATTTGATAATTTTTTGACTTGTTTTGGTAGGTAAACGAGCCGGACAAATGCGTTGACCGGCCGTAGCGATGTGGAGTTGACTAATCTAGGGGTTGACTTTAGACTCGATATGTTACCATTGACTATTAGTATATAGAGGATGATTCGATTCGATTTTTATAAATTTTGGATACCGTTTGACTTAGTTTTAAAAATCGAGACCTTGGGGGTTAATGCGATAAAAATATAATAATTGTTAATTGCGATTTTAGCTGCAGTTGTTGATTTTTATAATCAATATAAATCGCATAACATATATATATATATATTAATTATCGGCCTTAAATGAGTTAGAATTTTCGAGAATCGAAACCCTAATTTTATCTGGTTCCAATAACCGGGTAAATCCCAGATCCGTATTTAATCGCCTGAACTCTAGTACCATCTGGATAATATTTAGCCGTCGTATCGTCAATTCGTAATGCGTATCGTCGTCTCGCGCACGTGACCGTCCCTCGTCCGACCGATGGAGCCGAACCACCAAGTGCGTGCCCGTGCACCGAGTCAAAGTCAACCCCCTAGTGCGTGCCCATGCATCGAGTCCATCCGACTTGCCGTCTACGCGCCGTTCCGTTAGTCGTGGTCCAAGCACGCCCCTGCGTCAGTGACCGTGGCCCCGTTTCAAACTCGTGCATCGACTAAGTCGTGTCAGTCGAGTTTGTGCCGGCCCGAGTTGCCTCGCCGAACTCGGACCACGGTCAAATCGAGCTGCACATAGTCAAGCGAATGACCGACCAGCTCCGAGTGAGCTGTCGGTCCAGTTCAGTTGAACCGGTCCGGTCAGCCCGAACGGTTCGAGATATATTTCAGATAAGTTTTAGATTCAGTCAGATTAAGATTTTAGATATATTTAAGATTTCAAATATAGTTAAGATTTCAGATAAAGTTAAGATTCCAGATAGATTAAAGATCCAGATATTTCTATCAGATTAGATTAAGTCAGATTTGAATTCCAGACTTCAGAAATATTTTAGAGAACTCTAGAATGCCTCAAAGACAATAATATTTTCAAAATCAGCTCGTAAATCCCTAAAATGATTTTTAAAGCAGAGTGAGCGAACCTAGACAACATATATTAAAGGCTTGAGTTTTATTTTGAGCCTAGTACTTAGAATATTTCGTTCATAATTTGTAGCTTGATGAGAGTCGAGCCTCCGCCTGCTACACAGCATATTTCAGATATTTCAGCATCTGCATTCGCCGTTTTCCAGGTGGGGACCATGTACTGTGTATTTCATGGCCTTAATTCTAGAATGAATTTACTTGGTCGCATGTATGTTAGATTAAAGAAATAAAGATAAAGATTAAAGTTGAGTAGCATCCCGCATTTTAAAGTTAAAGTACTTTCGAAAAATTAATATGAGTTTTAGAAAATTATTCCATTCATAGAGCGAAAAATATACTCTGATTTTAGTAAGTCTAGGCAGGGTGGTACATGAATCCTCCCCAGGTAACTCAAACTCTTTTCCTCAGGGGCACATACCCCTCACCCCCATGGTCACATCTCATACTATCATCCAAACTGAAAATGTCATTCTTGCTCAACCAAATGTTCTTCCTCACAATATCAATTCTCCTAACACTGCTACCAACAACAAACTGCCAGATAAATCTTCTTCCCAAAACATTTCCCCAACTTCTCCCACGAAACCTTTGAAAGACACCAAACCAGCCAGAAAGCCTACCATTAAAAAACACAAAGCATGTCCCTCAATCCCTGAGGAACATATGCTTGTGGATAATCCAGTGTGTTCTGACATGCTTGTTCCTACAGACTTGGGTAAAAGAAAACTCCAAATAGTGGAAGATCCTGACCCTCAAATATCTTCAGGAAATAAAAAACAAAAAATTGCTGAAACCCTTGTTGATATTCAGGTGGAGAGAAAACCAGCCTTAAATGGTCCCGAGGTCTCCAATGAGAGTTTGTATGTGGAATTGTAGAGGTCTGGGAGGGCCCTCTACAATTTCCAAGCTCAAGGAGACCCTCAGGGCCCACCTCCCGGATATTGTCTTCCTTTCCGAAACCAAAAAAAAAGCAAGAAATCTTTTGTTTCCTCTGTTTGTAAAAAAATTGGCTTTGATAATCACTGGTTCTATGTTGATCCTTTTTCTACCAGGGGTGGCCTGCTTGTCCTCTGGGCACCTTCTGTTAATATTATTGATATTATTAGTAATCCTTTTTGTGTAGAAGTTTGTTTTTCCGAGTTGGGGAGTTCTGTCAAAAAATGGGTTGTCTTTTTGTACTCTAGTTCAGACCCTGTTGATAGGAGTTTCCAATGGTCCATTCTGATTAGGCATAAGCTTCTCTGGGGTGGGCTTTGGTTCAATGGGGGAGATTTCAATGCTATTCTCTCAAATTCTGAAAAAAAAAAATGGTGGGGTGGTGAGAGTTGAGGATAACTTTTCTACCTTTAAGGATTTTATCTCTGACATGTGTATGGTGGAGTGTGGATTCATTGGTCACCCTTTACATGGGCTAACAATAGGGAGGGGGTGGAGTTTATTTAGGCTATGCTGGACAGAATTTTTCTATCCCCAGAATGGATTAGTCTATATCCAAACTCCATTGTGAAGCACATATTTATGTCCACATCTGACCATTATTTGTTCCTCCTGTTTGACTCTGATAATAAGCAAATGAAGAACGGGCAAAGATTTCATTTTGATTGCCGATGGACTTCTATACCTGGTTATGTGGATTGTGTGAAACAAGCATGGAGTACTCAATTGCAAGGCCCTCTGCTGTATAATTTCCAGAAAAAGTTGAGAAATGTGAAATTGGCGCTCTTAGGTTGGAATGCTCAGCAAAAAACCAACTCAGCTGAGATGATTAAGGTCTGCAATGAAAAACTCATTAATTTAGGGATACAAAGAGGTCACACAGATTGGAATGAGTGGATCTACTACAAGCAAGAGTTGAATAAAGCTTATAATGCAGAGGAATCTTTTTGGAAAGCCAAGTCCAGAGTTCAATGGCTTCAGAATGGGGATAAAAACAGCAAGTTTTTTCATGCTTGTGTCAGAATAAGGCGGCACATAAATTGTCTCTCTCATTTGATTAAGGCTGATGGATCTTCCTGCAGAGGTGAGGAGGAAATCCTAAAGGATATCATTCAACACTTTGAAAAGCTCTACCAATCAGATAACCCATCACATGATCCATCATGTCTTTATGGCCTTAAGAGATCCATCACTGACAGCGTGAATGCAGAACTCACAAAGGAAGTTGATGAAAAGGAAATCAAAGCAGCTCTCTAGGACATGGATCCTTCAAAGGCTCCAGGTATAGATGGCTTCACTCCTAAATTTAATCAATCTTCTTGGTCTTTTATTAAAGTTGATCTTTGTCTGGCTATTTCTGATTTTTTCAAGCATGGAAAAATCCCAAAGGCTACCAATCACACCATTATCACTCTTATCCCAAAAACAAAAAACCCCCAGAAAGTTTTTGACTACAGGCCTATTAGCCTCTGTTCTGTTTTGTATAGGCATATATCTAAAATTCTAGCCAATAGGCTAAAAAGTGTGCTTACTTCTTGTAACTTCCCAGCTCAGTCAACTTTTGTCCCGGGGAGGCAAATTATTGATAGTGTTATTATAGCTAATGAATGTGTGTACTTTCTAAATAGCAAGAAAAAAGGAAAGAACTGTTTTTGGCCTTAAAGCTTGATATGGCTAAGGCTTTCTATCGCGTCGAATGGGTTTTTCTTTTTAAAGTTCTTTCTGCCTTAGGCTTTTGTCATAAATTTTTGAGATGGGTATGGGTTTTTATCTCCTCTTCATCCTTTTCTTTTAACCTGGGAAGCCAGCCAAAGGGGTTCTTGCAGCCATCCCGAGGCATTAGGCAAGGGGACCCCTTATCCCCTTATTTATTTATTATTTTGTCGGAGGTTTTCTCTAATCTAATATATCAAGCCTGTATTTCCAATTCCTTCCAAGGCTTGCAAATTAGTAAGTACGCCCCCTATTACTCATCTTCTTTTTTTTTTTTTTTTTTTTT
>CACSLK010000984.1:10078159-10108097 GCA_902706635.1 Striga hermonthica
TTTGCCATATCCTTAGGGGTATTTTCGTGGTCCAATATTCCAAATACTTAGGGCTCCCCCTTGGGATTGGAAAATCTAAAAGAGAAACTTTCAAATTTGTGAGTGAGTGTGTTATATCCAGAATTTCAAATTGAAAATATAAGTTTTTGAGTGAAGCCGGTAGAGAAACCCTTATTAAGACTGTTCTTCAAGCTCTTCCAATCTATGTTATGTCATGTTTTAAGATTCCCTTAGGAGTTTGTGATGACATTTGTAAATCAGTAGCAAACTTCTGGTGGGGACAAAATGAGGAAGGCAAAAACAAAACTCATTGCAAAATGGGAGGTTTCTTACTCAGTCCAAAGATGATGGGGGCCTTGGTTTTAAAAATCTTTCCATATTCAATGAAGCCCTCATTGTAAAGCAGCTGTGGAGGATTCTAACCCATCCCAATTTGCTCATGAGTCAAGTTATCAAGGGTCGATATTTTCACAACCAAAATATTTTTGAAATATCCCCAAAAAGCTTTGATTCATGGCTCTGGAAATCATGGTTGGGGGTTAGAGCTTCCTCAGATTGGGCCTTAGATACCCAGTGGGAAATGGCAAGTCTATTTCCATTTGGAACTCTCCATGGATTCCAGATGTTGTTGGCTTCATTCTTCATTGTTGTTATTCTGATGATAAGAAGAAGTTGCATTTTGTCTCAGACCTTATGATTGCAGGTGGCACTAAATGGGATGAAGAACTTATCCTACAAACTTTTCAGCCCCATGATGCTCCCTGTATTCTTAAAATCCCAATCAGCAGATATGGTCTCAAAGATAAACTTTTCTGGCACCCCAGCTCAAAAGGCAAATTCACCGTTAAGGATGTCTACAAAACCATTTTATCAAGTAAGCTATATGTTTTTTCTTATTCTTCTTTTGCTGCTTCCTCAAGTACTAAAGATGCAAAAAGAAAGAAGGTATGGCTCACAACCTGGAAACTCCCCATACAGCACAAACTAAAAAATTTTATTTGGAGATGTTGGAATGGTTTTCTGAGTTATAAAGTCAAGATTAAATCTAAAGGGCTTTGTGAGGATGACATCTGTGATTTGTGTGGTGAGAAGGAGAAAACCTTAGAGCACATGCTCTTCTTTTGCCCCAGAGCAAAGATTGTGTGGAAAATTGCTGGGCTACAATGGGATTGTTTGGCTGGTCACTCTATTACTTTTCAGTCTTGGTGGGAAACTATATGCTTAATGAAACAGGCCTCTCACTGGGAAGATAGAATTTTCCTTTCCAAATTAGGCCAATTGAAGTCAAATTAATCCAATTGAAGTCAAATTAGTACAATCTCGGTCAATTATAATGTAATCAAACTTGAATTAATATAATTAAAGTCCAATTAGGCCAACTGACGTCAAATTAGGCCAATTGACGTCAAATTAGGCCAATTGAAGTCAAATTAGTACAATCTCGGTCAATTATAATGTAATCGAACTTGAATTAGTATAATTAAAGTCAAATTAGTACAATCTAGGTCAATTGTAATGTAATCGTACTCGAATTAATCCAGTTGAAGTCAAATTAGGCCAATTGAAGTCAAATTAATCTAATTGAAGTCGAATTAGTACAATCTCGGTCAATTATAATGTAATCGAACTCGAATTAATATAATTAAAGTCAAATTAGTACAATCTCGACCAATTATAATGTAATCGAACTCGAATAAGTCCAATTGAAGTCAAATTAGTACATTTGCGGTACTATATGTTATATAAGCTATATAATATATGTCATATAAACTTTATACTCTATGTTATAAACTATACACTACATAATATATACTATATAATATATACTATAGACTATATATTATATGTTTTATATTATATATTATATGTTAATAGTATGTTATAACATATACTATATACTATATGTTATATTAACTATATACTATATGTTATAAACTATATACTATATACTATCTATTATATTAAAGTCATTATTGGTCTAGTTTCAGTCTTTTTTATGTAAAAAAATGAATTTACAAAGATTTTATATCCATTATTTCCATTTTTCAAAGAGGAAAAAAACAAGTGTTGTTATTAAAATAAATTTCGTTCCGAGTGTTTTGACGATCTAACAACTTCAAACTATTGTGCCAATGACATGTTTCATTAATATACAACGTTATCAAGTAACTCGATCCAAAAAAACATAAAGAAGGCGCGCTTTGGTCGAAAAAAACAACCATAACGAATGTATATTCGTTAATCGTGCATTCGTCTTATAATATATTATAGAGATATTAAACTCGTTATTGGTCTAGTTTTAGTCTTTTTTATGTAAAATAACGAATTTACAAACATTTTATATCATATTTCTATTTTTTTTTTTTTTAAAAAACAAGTGTTATTTGAAGAAAAGAGTTCTGTGATGAAGGTTTCGATGCTCTAACAACTTTAAACTATCGTTCCAATGATATATAACGTTAACATACAATCGTTATCAAGTAATTCTTGTTTAAGAGCTCGATTTTGGTCGAAAAACAATTATAACGAATGTCCATTCGTTATAGCGTTGAAATAACGACTGTACATTCATTATAGTTATTTTTCGACCAAAACCACCCTTAACGCTCGTGCATTCATCATATAATACATTATAAAGATAATAAACTCCTAATAGGTCTAATTTTAGTCATTTTTCAAGTTGAAATAACGAATTTACAAATATTTTTTAAAAAATAAAGAACAAGTGTTGTTATTTCAAAAAAAAGAGTTTCGTATTAAGTGTTTCGACGATCCAACACCTTCAAACTATCGTTCCAATGACACATAACATGAATATACATGAGTTATAAAGTATTTCGATCGAAAAAACCATAAAGAAAACGTGTTTTGTTACGGAAAACAACTATAACGATTGTACATTCGTTATAACATTGAAATAACGACTGTACAATCGTTATAGTTGTTTTTCGTCCAAATCCACCTTAAACGAGACCTTAATTCGTCGTATAACACATTATGAAGATATTAAACTCGTTATCGGTCTAATTTTTGTTTTTTTTTTTCATGTCAAATAAAGAATTTGCAAAGATTTTACAAAAGAAAACATGTATCATTATTTCACAAAAGAAAAGAAAAATAAAATAAATTTAAAAATTTAAAACGCCCGCGACAGCAAGCATGTCGCGCCCGGGACAGACCGTCGCGGGCTTCTGGAGCTCGTTATTTAGCGTCGCGACTGCGACGCCTATCGTGCACGCGTGGTTGGCCTTAGTCACGCCCGCGAGAGACGTCGCGCCAGCGACAACCTGGACAGCTTTCTGTCCGAAAAAAAAAACACCAATGTGTCGCGCGCGTGATACACGTCGCGCCCGCGACATCCTGGAAGCTCTCTGCCGACCGAATTGCAGCTTCTATGTCTCGCCCGTGATTGTAGTCGCGCCCGCGATATTGATAACGACTGTAATTTCGTTATTTTATAGTTGATAACGACTGTACTTTCGTTATACTTATATTTTTAGCCTTTTTAAGTGTAATATTTAGTATATAATACTATAAAACGAGACTATAGGCGTTCCCAACTACATTGGAAAAAAATTTGAATAATCACTACATATTTTTTTTTTTGGCAATCATAATCACTACATTGGATACATAAAACATTATATACAACTCAAAATACAACTTTAAGCTTTAGCAACTATATGGTCGAGTCAAAACACTATACCAAAAGTGAAAACACTATAAGTCAAAAGCAATACACTAGTCGAAAGTATAACCTCACGTCGCTTGATTAAGGTTAATCTCCTCACACTTTCCACGATTATGGCCGGGTTTTTAACACTTCCTGCATTTACGCATTTGGCAAGGTTTAGAAGTTGATTTTTTTCGAGCCTCACCTGCTGAATTTTTTTGTTCGAATGTAGGTCTGCCCCTTGGACGTCGTGATAGTGGCGGCAACACAGTTCTTGACATAATTTATTCCGGAACCATCCAATCAGTCTCACTAGGCAATGGGTGAATGGGTTCAGAGTATGCCTCTCTCCAAGAAGAGCTCAAATACATTCCAGTGCAGAATGTATAGCCGTTGCCATTCTCAAATCTTATTGCGGCAATGGCATGTGCACATGGAAACATATCCACTTGAAACTTCTGGCAAGTGCATAACCTTTCCTCGAGATCAACTATATGTCTTCCACCAACTTGCAAAATCATCGGGGATACATTGAGCACTTCTAGTCCATTGGACTCGTTGTAACTGTTGCGCATCTTTTGCTCAAATGGTGGCATAAGAGTACTACTGCATTTTGTAAAATTAAGATTTCTATCGTAGAACCACTTTTGCAGTGCCGCTCGAATATGTTCAATCAGACCAAGGATGGGAAATTCTCGAGCACGCTTTAGCACAGAGTTCAACGATTCATCATTGTTTGTCGTCATTATGTTGAAACGAGTTGCTTTAAAATATGCTCTAGCCCAATGGTACCACTCGGTTTTCTCGAGGTATTCCCGCATTTTTTCATGCTTATTGCATAATTCTGCCATGTTGCTTTCGAAATGAGACATCGTGTAGGCTTCGGCTGTTGCCCAAAACAATGCGTCTAATTTTGGCCAACCTTGGAAACTCTGATTTTAGGTTTCTCAACAGGTGACAGTTACAATATCCGTGATGTGCATGTTCAAACACTTCAACAAAAGCACCAGGAATACTGCTTCCCCTATCCGAAACTATAACAAGATGGAGAATCACCTGTTATATCTTTCAACTTTTCAAAGAAGAAAGTCCAAGAAAGATAGTTCTCGGAGTCTACTATTGCCCAAGCCAGTGGATAAATTTGAAGATTTGCATCCTGACATGTCGCAATGAGTAAAGAACCACGATATCTCCACGTTAAGAACGTCCCATCACAGATATTACTCTTCTGATAGAAGAGCGGAATCCACGAATGCACTGGCCCAAAGCCATGAAAAAAAATTTAAAATGGCCGTCCACACTAGTTTCGATGAAAGTGACCGTCCCAGGATTTGTTTGCTCCAAATAGTAACAATATGAAGGGAGCTTTGCGTAACTTTGTTCCGGGCAACCTCGAATGAGACCAAATCCATGATGCTTTTGTTAGTGTTATATACTGAAAGCTTGGCTTTGGATGATATTACACTTTTACCCTTTATGAATGAGAAATATGTTACATTAAAAAAGTTCTACGTTCTCTTATTTTGCATTAGATAGTGTGGGTCGTCATCGGGCGAACCGAAGATCATGCTACTAGTTACTCGCGAAACAAGAAATAGTGGTTCACAATCCAGATGGACATGAACACCCCATCGCGAACGGTTGTAGTGTCAACTGTACAGTTTGTCTTGACTAATTAGTTGCACTAGTACATTTATGTATCGTACAGGATCCCAGAGAGGAGCAGTTCGTTTTATACTGTCGTCGTAAACGAACCAGGCCTCGGTTAATTACTTCGTACTCTTAACCCGTAAGATATTAAACAGATATATATGTGTAGTATTTATTACCTTGATTCACATGGGTGAGGCTTAGAGAACTGGCCAATAGCCCCGCCATCTTGGGTAATATTGCTATATGTAGGATGTGCTGTTAGGATATTTGCGGTCACCATGTGCGTTAGTTTGATGATGTCCCCGGAGTGAGTTCATGAAGGATTATTATGTTAAACCCTGCAGGTGGATTAAATTCTGGCATAGTAATAATGTGATGAACGAGCGCTAGCTTCGGTGAAATAATAATAAATTAATTAATTTTTGATTGTCAGTAATCGAATTAATTAATGGACATTATATCTTAAGCATGGGGAGATAAATCGAGTAATTATTATTGGAGTCTCAATTGTAAATTGGGCTAAGAAAATGGAGTGCAATAATATTATGTTGGTGGCCCATTTAATATTATTTAATTAATTAAAATAAATTGCTTGGTCCACAAGTATTTTAATTAATTAAGGAGCTCTAATCCTAATCTCCTAAGGATCCATACTGTAGCTCTATATATACATCATTAAGCTCATGGGAAGAGAAGAGAATTCCACATCTTGGTAATCACACCTCACGCCTCTCTTTTCTCTCTCAGTTCCCATTCGAGCTTTATCTTCTTCTTGTTGTTCCACTGGTACAAGAGTAAGAGGTGTTTGAGATATACAATAGAAGACCTTTGGGTAAAGTGAGACGAAATATATTTGGTCGTACAGAACTAAACGGAGGTCCGATTAAGACGTGCCGCATACCCAGATGACCGTCTCGACGAGATCTTTCCAACGCCGCCGAGATCACCGCCGTACGACGCCGCACGCACCCTCACGCGCCGACGGAGTGTCCCAGGACTGCAACTTGTTTTCTTCTGTTATTGCACCCGTTTGATCCAGTTTTCGATTTGATCTTGTTCGTGCAACCCTAGGATGCAATTTGCAGTCTACTTTTCATTGTTGTACTTTGTACGGACATCCAGAAGATCAGCCAGATTGCCATAAATTTTAAGTCGTAAGTTCTCTACGCAAACCTTTAGATCCGTTGTGCATAGGTTTACGTTTTGCTATTGAATTCGTGATTTGTGCATAACGAGACCTTCATTGATCCCAACAAGTGGTATCAGAGCTTGGTTTAATTCGTTGTGTACAAGTTCGAATTTTTACGACATTATTTGTCAAGATATGTTCAAACGCAGCCATATATTAGATTATATTTGCATAACTCGGTTTTGCAGGAATTAGTTTAATCCACTATTATGGCTGATTATGTGTTTGATGAATGTTGATGAATGTGATGTATGGTTTTAAATTTATTTTTTAAGCCTCGGACATGTCGAGGAATTTGATGGATGAATGTTTGTAATAATTATTCGCCCGGGGGTTGACCGGATAGATTTAATTATTTTGTTTAGAAAACATGTACATCCATTCGTTGGATATAGGATCGGATTATGTAATTTTATAAATTATATTTTTCGTTTCTTGATCGTGGATTAATTGCTGGGAGATCACAAGAGATCAACGAGCCTCGAAAGACCAACCGGGTCGAAGCCCGGAGGCGCGCACGGACACGCGCGAGAAAAAATAAAATAATAATAATATTTTCCGACCACCGGCGGCTGGGCGGCGACGACGGCGGGCTAACGGCGGTGGAAAGGTTTACTTGGTGTCCAAGCAGTACAAGATCTACAAGGATTCTACTACAGTGGGAGTTCCAGCTGAACAGAGAAATAATATACAAGGTTTCCTTGTTTATGGGAACTTTATATTTAATGGCCATAAAAGTGGATTTATTTATTTAAATTCATTATGCCATTATTTATTTATTTATTTATTTATGCATGTTAATTAATTATTGTACTTGCATGAGATTAATTTAGAATTGCATATTTAATTATACATGTTAATTAATTATTGCATTTACATAGGATTTATTTAGAATTGCATAAATATTTAAATAAGTAAAAATCCTCATTTAAATTATACTAAGTTTGAGAAGGGATTTTAAATTAAAGTTAAATGTAAAATTCCTAAGGCCTCCATTTCTAATTTGTCGGTAAATCAATTAATTGCGGTTATGGGCTCCCCCTCCGGTGACATCGCTAAAATTAATTGTAGGAAATTACCAGGACGAATTTCTAATTAGACGATTAGAGGGAGTCTTATGAGAGAGTACGTGCTTCCCCTCGGATGACTATAATCGAATTCGTATGAACTCAGGATCGAGAAATTGGATTCACTTAGAATGCGATTTATTTATAACTCCCCTCGGGGTCCCTGAATTTATTGCATCGCCAAATGGAGACCGATTATTAATTTCGTTCGTCATGAATTTGGTTTTGACTTATGGAAATTAATGGGCCTTTGAAAGCCCTTCTCTTGCGAATGTTGAGTTGTGTAGAGTTGCCCTCGCATCATGCATTAACTCTCGATGTTTTGAGATGTCGGTGAATTTAAGTTAATATTGTGTTGAGGATATCAATATTAGCAGTTAAATTCAAATGTGTTTAATCTGTAAAATTATTTTCGTGTTTCTCAGATATTCATCATGTCGTTCAATCCGTTATCTGTCATTCTAAATGAAAATCAACTTACTAGTCCTAATTACATTGATTGGAATAGGAACTTAGACATTGTGTTGACTGCTGAGGGTTATAAGTTTGCGATTACTGAGGCTTGCCCGGCAGAGCCCGCGGCTGATGCTCCTGAGCAGGAGAAAGGGGAGTATGTCCGGTGGAAAAAGGCTGATGAGATGGTGAAGTGTTACATTCTGACATCTATGTCAAATGTTCTTCAACATCAGCATCAGTCTATGATCACTGCGGCAGATATACTTCTCAATCTCAGGAATCTATTCGGACACCAGTCTAGGGCTGCTAGGCAAGAGGCTATGAGTGCTCTGATGACTACGCGCGTGGCAGAGGGCACACCCGTAAGGGAGCATGCTTTCAATGTTATGGCGCTACTCAATGAGCTTGAGTTTATAGGAGGTTTTATTGTCGGGGAAACCCATGTATATCATGCTCCAATCTCTGTCGAAGAGTTTTGATCAGTTCCGGTTGTTTATCCCATTTTTATGTCGTTTTTAGTCATTATTTTACCGTTCTTTTTCCCCCGTATTGAGTCGTTTAGTTGGTTTTAGTATCTTTTTGTCATTTATTATGTGTTTTGCGTTCATTTGAGTGTTGCAGTGTTTTCCGTTTGTTTTCCGGTCCTTTTCTGTTCTCTTTTCATTTTTGGTGTGTAGTTTGGAGACCTCGGAAGAACAGGTTTTCGAGAATCTTTTGAAAAAGCTGACTCCATTAGAAAGAGGGGCTCGTTAGCGACGCGTAGGAAAAAGCGGAATTGAATTCTGATACCAAACGAGCCCGAACGAGCCCAAACCGTGAAGTCATGCAAAGCTGTCGGGGGCCTTAGCGCCGCTAAGGCCAGTGTGGATAGCGGCACTTTGGCAGCTAAGCGGGACAAAGCTCAACAGCTAAGAAGGTTAGCGGCGCTAAGGTCTGTTTTGTAACAGGCGCGATTTCTGTGGATTTTCGAATGGGAAGCTTAATAGATCGAAGCTTGGGCATATTTTCTGGATTCCAGATTGTGTATTTTCAAGTTTTTCTCTCTAGAAACTTAGTTTTTCTCTTGTCTTTCATTTTGGATTGGATTGGGAGAGTAAAAACTCCTTCTCTAGCTCTTGGATTCAAGCTTGTTCATCGAATTTGACTTTGGGATTTTATCAATCGTAAGAATATCTTTTAATTTAATCGTTAATAATGAATTCTTGGGTTGTGAATGATTTTGTTGATTCTTCGACTATGAGTAGCTAAATCTTTATGCTAGGGATAGGGGATTGATGTTTTGATTTCGTTTGTGATTGTGGGTATTCGTTGATTGTTTGTCTTATGCGAGTTAGTTTTAATTAGGGTTTCTCAATTGTCAGGCTTGAGTATTGAGAATTGTTGAAGGGTTACACTTCAACTTACAATTTTTTTAATGGAATTTGATTTATTCGTTCTTGATATTGGTAATTCTATTGATTAGTCGGTTAACTACCCTCTAGTCTTCTTTAATCGATTCTTAGAACCGAAAGGGGAGGAATCGGTCGAAATAGGCTCGCATAAGCTAGGCTTGTTCGTAACCGTATTTCC
Organism: Striga hermonthica; assembly: GCA_902706635.1. NCBI lineage: Eukaryota > Viridiplantae > Streptophyta > Magnoliopsida > Lamiales > Orobanchaceae > Striga > Striga hermonthica. Next base: position 10,087,767 of record CACSLK010000984.1, read on the forward strand.
TAAGAGTTAAATGACTTGGTAATTTGCCGTTCTAGTTTGTTCTCTTGTTACGAAGAGTTATTAAGAATGAGTACTTGAACGTGTATGTTATTCAAATCACTTAACTGAACAATCACTTGCCCACTGATTGCAATTCGAACCAAAACGGATATCTCTGACTCCCTAGCCTCTCAAATCCTAGTTGTTCTTCATTGTTGCTTTGATATTTATATTTGCTTTATTTGAATTCTCGCAGTAGTTGATAATTAAACCAAACCAATCTATGGATTTAGAATGTTTAGGAATTTTATTTCTGTCATTTGTGCTTGAATAAACGTACAAAATATTCCGGCTAACCTTCCTTGCGATACGAACCGGGGAATGAATCTTTCTATTCTACTACGGTAAAAATATTTACAACAAATTGGCATCGTTGCCGGGGAAGGTTTAGGAAATACTTTTTGCGCTTATTCACTTTGATTTTCTGTGTTTCTCTTGTTTTCTTTTTCTTTGTTAGGTGTTAGTTCTTTTGTTGGTTTTGTTTTCATTTTGTTTCTTTTTATCTATCATTGGTGCTCGTAACCCTTGTTTATTTTAGTGTATGCGTACCAGGAGTGGGCGTGTACTATCCCCAATCAACAAGTCGGTTAACGAGAGCTTGAGAGAGCTACTAGAGGAGCTGACCTTGGAATCACCTGAAAAAAGCGAACCTTCTCCCAAGTCATCCGAGGGGAGTACTTCGAACATGGCTGAACAACAACAACCTCCTTGCAACATCCTCCGGAACCTGGCCCAGCCCATGATCGGGCCAATAACATCTTGCATTCGGTTGCCGCAAGCTGCCCGCAACTATGAGCTGAAGGTGGTCTTCCGAATGAGGACCCTCTCCACTTCATCCGGGAGTTCTACAACGTCCTCCAGACGTTCCCTCTACACGAACTGACCGAGGACCAGTTAAAGATGCGCTGCTTCCCAGAGACTCTTAAAGACCGGGCCAAGGCGTGGTTCATGACCCTCGCCCCTGATTCTCTAACGACTTGGCCAGAGTTTATGCTAAATTTGTTGGAAAGTACTATTCCCATCAGAAGACCCAAGACATCCGGTCTCAGATCGTCTCCTTTGCTCAACTGCCACACGATCCTCTTCATGAGGCTTTGGAACGTTTCAAAGACCCTCAGAGGCAGTGCCCCCACCACAACCTCTCTCCTGGGCTATTAACAAATTGCTTCTACGATTCCCTCCATCAGAACTTGCAATACATGGTGGATACTGCAGCCGGAGGGGACATTGGAGCAAAGACGGCGGAGGAGATGATGGTGATATATGAGACGATGAGTGCAAACTCGTCTGAAAAGAGAATCAGAGGAAAGAGGTCGACGGTGAATGAGGTGGGATCGAGCAATAATGCCATGGCCCAACAACTGGCCGAGCTCACGGAGCAGATGAGGGTATTAAATGCTAGAAATTCCTCGCCGGTTCAGGCTATGGCCGTGAGTGATTGTGGAGCATGTGGCGTTCAGGGACACAGTTCTGAGGTGTGCTCATCGGCTATCGAGTCGAGCTACGGAGGCCAGAATACCGAGGTAAATGCATTGCAGAATTTTCAGAACCGGCCCGGAAATGACCCCTACTCGAACACGTACAACCCGGGGTGGAGAAACCACCCTCATTTCTCATGGTCCAACAACTACTATTAGCAACCACCTCAAACCAACTTTGTCCCGCAGCAGCAGCAACCGAAGGGAATGTTAAGGCTTCCAGCACCCGAGACCGGACTGGGCCCACCGAGTATGGATGACAAGCTCGAAAAGATTATGAATTTCATCACCAATCAGGATGCGTCCATTAAGCGTCTGGAGACGCAAGTAGGCCAGCTGGCCACACAGGTTGGGAACATCGAGTCTGATTTGGATAAGAGGAAGTTGTCGAGCCAGCCGGAACACGCAAAATCGGTAACAGTGATTATGCCCGAGGAAGTGAAAGAAGTAAAGGAGGGCCCGAAAGAGCTCATTCAAATGGAAGAAGCCCCAGTGACACCACCACCCGAGCCTACCTTACACAAATCTCTGAATCCCTACAAACCGAGAATCCCCTTCTCGAGCCGACTGTTAGAGGAGAAGGACCGCACCATGATTCGGGACCTTCATGCAATGTTGGCTAAGGCCAATGTTGACTTATCTCTTCCTGAGGTGTTGAAGAAAATACCGGCCTATGCACGATTCTTGAAGGAGGTAGCCACAAGCAAGAAGCGGTTTGAGAATGGTGGGGAGGTGATCTCTTGTGAGGCGGCGAGTGTCTTTCAGCACGACTTGCCGAAGAAAGAGAAGGATCCCGGAGGCTTCGTGATCACTATGGCCTTCGGGAATGGGGAAGAGACCTCGAGAATGCTTGATCTAGGAGCGGGCATAAATCTCATGCCACTTGCAGTTTACCGTAGGCTCGGTCTCGGAGAATTGAAGCCCACCAAGATGCGCCTACAGCTGGCTGATCGCTCTTTCCGCCAACCAACAAGGATTGTGGAGGATGTGCTAGTCCGAGTGGGGAAGTTGATAGTCTCCGTGGATTTCGTTGTGCTCGACATGGTGGGTGTGAAAGAAAATGGTAAGGAGCAATCCATCCTCCTCGGCAGACCCTTCATGGCCACCACTAGCACGATCATAGATGTGAGGAAGGGGACGAAGAGTATGACGGTTTTAGGCGAGTCCATTGCTATTTCTGTTCGAGAGACCGGGCCTGAGCCCTAGGCGAATTTGGTTGAAGAGTGTGCTTACCTCAGGGCGATTGAGCAGCTGACTGAGGATGCGTGCATGCGAGAGCACGTTAAGAGGTCATTGGAGGACCGAGCTATAGATGAGAAGGAGTGTCGTACTGACCGCCAGCTGAGTTCTAGTGAGCTGTCTCGATCTGAATGGGGCGAGAGATTTGAGCTGACAGAGGTCCGCCGCTGTTCGGGGCCTGACTACCTCCACCCTCCACCTACACCACCGGATTCACAGTGACTAGTCTAGTCACTGTGCCTGTACGTTTGTATCTTTCTCTTTCTCTTTATTTTTTATTTTGGTTTAGTTTTTCTGGTTTTTATGTTGGTTGATTATATAGGTTAACTTTCCTTGCACTAAAGATCGACAATTGGGACATTGTTCGGTTTTAAGTGTGGAGGAGTTTTTACATGATTATGTGCTTATATGGTTGATCAGGTTTAGGTCTTTTAGGATGTTTTTCATTTTCTGTTTTTGTTTGAGTGTCTTTTCTTGAGTCAGTTGGTGTGTTTTGCGAGCATGGATTATGGTGATTTTGGGATTTGTCGATGATTATTGATGATGTTGAGGAGATGTGATGATGATCATGACCTGTATGCCTTGATAAACTTGATGTTTAGTTTTGTTGGACATTTATTTACCTTATGAGAGGTTTGGGCCTTACGTTGTTCTTGAGAGATATTGGTCGAATTCATTGTTGATCAGAACATGCTTTGAGTCTATTTTGAAATGAATTGATTGAAGTAGTGAATTGCGAAAATGATTGAGGCATTTCTTTGACATTGCTCATTTAGCCTTTTCCATTGACCCTTGAGACTATATTTTCATTAGTAGCCCATTGAGCGTTAAACTGTATTTCTTGTCAACTGATTTGATTGAATTACTTGAGATTTGACAGTGTACTTGCTATGATGACGGAGTTTACTAATATGTGTTGGAGAAGGTGTATTAATTGTAGGGTTGCATTTGGGTACTTGACCAAAAAAAAAAAAGGAACTCGCAAGACGGATGGAAAGGATTCTACTCCGCTTACTTGTGGATTTTTTCATGAGTAATGAGTATTGAGAAACTACTCTAGGGAACTTGGATGATCTCCAATGTTTAAACCTAGATAATGTCGTCCTGATGTCTTAGTCTTGTTAGAAAAAAGCAAATTCCCTAAATAATAAAAAAAATAATAAAAAAATAATAAAAAAAAAAAGCGAGTACTCAATTTGCATTTCACCTTGAGCATGTGTGAGTGTTGCATGGAGTTTTTGATGGAATGATTAATTTCATGTTGATGTTGGATTAGTGGTGAGGTGTTCGAGTCATTTAGTGCTCGAAGATTTGATTGTTTACTTGAGCCGCTTTATCCCTATATTTGTCTTCCCTTATGCCTATTGCCTGCGCTGCAACCTCGGAAGTCCTCTTGATTTACAATTCATTATCTTTGATTGTTTCAGAGTAAGAATAGACAATAAGCGAGCTTATGTTGAGGCATGATCACCGACCAATTTGAGCGTACCCACTTCATATTTATGAAAGAAACCGAGTGAGGCATATACATATTATATTACTGTGCTTGAGAGTTTGTCTTTTCAAAATATTGCATTCGAATATAATCGAGCTATGCGTGATTGGTCATTGGAAGTCTCCTCGACTAAGTTGATTAATTTGAAGCTTGTCTTAGCTGAAACTGATTTCCATGCTCGTTTGATTGTTTTCGTTTCTTTTCTTTTTGTTCGGGATGAACAAAGGTTTTAGTATGAGGGAGTTGTTTGTCCCATTTTTGTGTCGTTTTTTGTCATTATTTTACCCTTTTTTTCCCCCGTATTGAGTCGTTTAGGTGGTTTCAGGATCTTTTGTCATTTATTATGTGTTTTGCGTTCATTTGAGTGTTGCGGTGTTTTCCGTTTGTTTTTCGGTCTTTTTCTGTTCTCTTTTGGTTTTTGGTGTGTAGTTTGGAGACCCCGGGAGAACAGGTTTTCGAGAATCTTTTGGGGAAGCTGACACCATTAGAAATAGGGGCTGGTTAGTGACGCGTAGAAAAAAGCGGAATTGAATTCCGATATCAGACGAGCCCGAACGAGGCCAAACCGTGAAGTCATGCAAAGCTGTCGGGGGCCTTAGCGCCGCTAAGGCCAGTGTGGATAGCGGCACTTTGGCAGCTAAGCGGGACAAAGCTCAATAGCTAAGAAGGCTTAACGCCGCTAAGCCCTTAGCGGCGCTAAGGTCTGTTTTGTAACAGGCGCGATTTCTGCGGATTTTTGAATGGGAAGCTTAATAGATCGAACCTAGGGCATATTTTATGGATTCCAGACTTTGTATTTTCAAGTTTTTTTCTCTAGAAACATAATTTTTCTCTTGTCTTTCATTTTGGATTGGATTGGGAGAGTAAAAACTCCTTCTCTAGCTCTTGGATTCAAGCTTGTTCATCGAATTCGACTTTGGGATTTTATCAATCGTAAGAATCTCTTTTAATTTAATCGTTAATTATGAATTCTTGGGCTGTAAATGCTTTTGTTGATTCTTTGACTATGAGTAGCTAAATCTTTATGCTAGGGATAGGGGATTGATGTTTTGATTTCGTTTGTGATTTTGGGTATTCGTTGATTGTTCGTCTTATGTGAGTTAGTCTTTAATTAGGGTTTCTCAATTGTCAGGCTTGAGTATTGAGAATTGTTGAAGGGTGACACTTCAACTTACAATTGTTTTAATTGAATTTGATTTATTCGTGCTTGATATTGGTAATTCTATTGATTAGTCGGTTAACTACCCTCTATTCTTCTTTAATCGATTCTTAGGACCGAAAGGGGAGGAATCGGTCGAAATAGGCTCACATAAGCTAGGCTTGTTCGTAACTATATTTCCTAGGAGTTAAATGACTTGGTAATTTGCCGTTCTAGTTTGTTCTCTTGTTACGAAGAGTTATTGAGAATGAGTACTTGAACGTGTATGTTATTCAAATCACTTAACTGAACAATCACTTGTCCACTGATTACAATTCGAACCAAAACGGATATCCCCGACTCCCTAACCTCTCAAATCCTACTTGTTCTTCGTTGTTGCTTTGATATTTCTATTTGCTTTATTTGAATTCTCGCAGTAGTTGATAATTAAACCAAACCAATCTTTGGATTTAGAATGTTTAGGAATTTTATTTCTGTCATTTGTGCTTGAATAAACGTACAGAATATTCCGGCTAACCTTCCTTGCGATACGAACCGGGGAACGAATCTTTCTATTCTACTCCGGTAAAAATATTTATAACACCGGTTGAACTACAACATGCACAAGATGCATATGGCTCTTCCAGAACTGTTAGCAGAGCTTCAGTCGGCGGAGGCCTTATTCACTAAGGCGCCTCACGCACTGGTTGCCGAGCATGCTGAACCTTCCAGGCCTCACAAGGGCAGAAAGAGAAAGAAGTCTGCAGTAAAGACAAAGGTGCAAGATGCCCCGGGGGTACAGCGACCGCCCCCTCAGTTTGTGGAAAATAAGCCGAAAGGTAGATGCCACAAGTGCAACAAGTCAGGACACTGGAAGGTCGATTGTCCTCTCCTCAAGAAAGGTAACTCTCTCGTTAATGTCGTACAAACATGTTTAGCGGTTGTATCTACCATAACCTGGTGAGTAGATACTGGAGCCACTGATCATGTCTGCAATTCGTTGCAGGGGTTCCAGGAAACCAGACGGCTTAGGGAGGGAGAGATCACCATCTACATGGGAGATGCTACGAAAGTGGCAGCTGTTGCAGTGGGAGACGTTACTTTATCTTTTTATAGTAGTATTTTGGTTTTGAGACATTGCCTTTATGTTCCTAGTTTTAGAAAGAATCTTGTTTCAGTTTCTAAACTTGTTTCAGATGGATTTTCATTTACGTTTGATGACATGGTTGTTATTCGTTATGGAAAGCATTTCATTTGTTCTGGTTCATTAGTTGGCAATTTATATGTTCTCAAACCAAACTCTCTCACACTGCAACAAATTGAATTGAATAATGTCACACTAAATCTAATAAGTGGAAGGAATCTTCGAGTATGAATCAAGCATATCTATGGCCCTTAGACTTGGGCACATCAACCTAAGGAGGATTCAAAAGTTAGTGGCCAGTGGACTTCTCGGTCCATTGGAAGAGCACTATCCAACTTGCGAATCATGCCTAGAAGGTAAGATGGCCAAGAGGCCGTTTACGGCAAAGGGGTATAGGAGCCAAGAAGTGCTAGGATTGATTCATTCTGATTTATGTGGTCCTATGTCGATCCAGGCTAGAGGAGGTTTCGAGTACTTTGTCTCTTTTATAGATGATTACTCGAGATTTGGGTACAATTATCTGTTGTACCGCAAGTCCGAATGCTTGGAAAAATTCATGAAGTATCGGGCAGTTGTGGAGAAGCTTCATGGTAAAAGTATCAAGTCGCTTCGATCTGATCGAGGTGGCGAAACCTCTTTGGAGAGTTCAGGACATATTTATCAGAAGCTGGGATTGAATCCCAATTGACTGCACCCAGCACGCCCCAGCTGAACGGGGTTGCAGAACGAAGAAATAGGACTCTTATGGAAATGGTTAGGTCGATGATGAGTTATTCAAAGTTACCAGATTCGTTCTAGGGATTGGCTTTAGAAACAACTGTGTATATTCTGAACATGGTTTCTTCAAAGTCGGTAGAAACTATTCCTTATGAAATGTGGAAAGGGCGCAAACCCAGTTTCTCACAGTTTCGAGTATGTGGTAGTCTTGCACACGTGTTAGTGCAGGAAGCTGGCAAGTTGGAGAAACGTTCGGAAGCACGAGCGTTTGTAGGCTATCCCAAGGGAACGAAAGGTGGATTATTTTATAGTCATGAGGATCAGAAAGTGATCGTTAGTATGAACACTAGATTCTTGGAAGAAGACTATATTATGAATCACAAGCCCCGAGTAGACTAGTCTTAGAGGAGTTGAGGGGTGAAGTCGATAGTTCCCCACCGAGTGCGAAAGTGGATACATCACATAATACTGCAACACCGCACGCTGAGAGTGTACCAGTGCAGACAGTACCTCGTCGTAGTGGGAGGGTTTCTCAATTACCCGACCGATGGATAGGTCTTGAAGAGTCTAAGGGCTCAGTTCCAGGAAACCTAGAATCGGACCCAAGAACCTACAACGAGGCACTCCAAGATAAAGATGCAGAATCATGGAATGTTGCAATGAATGCTGAAATGGGGTCAATGGACTCTAATCAGGTCTGGGATCTTGTAGAACCACCCAATGGGGTACGACCCATTGGATGTAAGTGGATCTACAAGAGAAAGAGAGGATCGTATGGAGAGGTGCAAACCTTCAAAGCTAGGCTTGTTGCGAAAGGTTATACCCAGATTGAGGGTATAGACTATGATGAGACTTTTTCGCCAGTAGCTATGCTTAAGTCCGTTCGGATTCTCTTGGGTTAGCCGCTCATATGGATTATGAGGTATGTCAAATGGATGTCAAGACGGCTTTCCTTAACGGAAACCTTCAGGAGGACATCTATATGCAGCAACCAGAGGGATTCATTGCAAAAGGACGTGAGCATCTAGTGTGTAAGCTTAATCGGTCCATTTATGGATTGAAGCAAGCTTTGAGATCTTGGAATATTTGGTTCGATGAGGAGATCCAATCGTACGGGTTCACTCAATGTCCAGATGAGCACTGTGTGTACAAGAAAGTTAGTGAGAGCGTGTTGGTGTTTCTTGTGTTGTACGTGGATGACATACTTCTTATTGGAAACAGTAAGAAGGAGTTGTCAGACGTAAAGGTGTGGTTCTATGCAGTTTGATATGAAGGACTTAGGAGAAGCAGGACACATTCTTGGTATTAGGGTCGTACGAGACCGTAAGAAGAGAATGTTGTGCTTATCCCAGTCATCATACATAGATACTATCATGGCTAGGTTCAGCATGCAGGATTCCAAGAAAGGTACCTTGCCTTTCAGAAATGGAATCCCTCTCTCTAAGGAGATGTCTCCTAAGACGCCTCAAGAGATTGAGGACATGAAGACAGTTCCTTATGCATCGGCAGTAGGAAGTCTTATGTATGCTATGCTTTGTACCAGGCCAGATATCAGCTACGCCGTTGGCTTAGTAGCCAGATAACAAAGTAATCCGGGTAGGAAACATTTGTCTGCGGTAAACCATATACTCAAGTACTTGAGAAAGACTAAGGAGTACATGTTAGTTTACCATGCAGACAGCTTGTTACCTCTGGGTTATAGTGATTCTGATTTCCAGTCAGATAGGGACGCGAGTAAGTCAACCTCTGGTTATGTGTTTACCTTGAGAGGTTGAGCCATTTCATGGAGGAGTGTTAAGCAGAAATGCGTGGCAGACTCCACCATGGAAGCCGAGTACATAGCAGCCTCAGAGGCAGCGAAAGAGGCAGTTGGGCTCATGACATACGTCATATTTACGTGTATTTTATAGTGATTTCCGTGTCCGTTTCGTCGTAGTTTAATACATAATTAGTGATTATGTAATTAATTATTATATAATTAATTATACATTTAATTAATGTTATTAAGCTATGATGAGGTGTTTTATTTGAGTTTTGTCAGGAAACGGAGTCGAAATAATTTTTGAAGTCGAAAACGGCGTGAATTGGACATAAAAGTAGTACAAACCATGCATTGGGACGAGCCCAAGCACACAGTCCACAAGTAACATGTAGCAGGACCATTTAATTTGTTGTTTTGGGCCAAAAACACACAGCCAACAATGTCCATAAATTTCAGCACAAATAGCATGGCCCAAAAGCCATTTAAGTAAGGGCACTATGATCTTTCGCATCAAGAATTGAAGATCTTCTTCTTCACATGAATTTCACGTACCTGCACGCACGTCTGCCATTGAAGAGCTGCAGGAGCTTCGCTGCTCGTTCATCTCACGTCGCCGAAGCCACCTCGACATCGGAGACAACCTTTATGATCGTAGAGGCCATCATTTCGTCGGGAAATCAGCCTGGACGCCAAACTCGCGTCGGAGAAAAGTTGTTGTCGGAAGTTAGCCGGAATCTGCCATCCACGGCGAGATGAAGCTGACCAAGACGACCAGGAGCTCGATTCTGACGTCGGATGTTTACCAGGATCCGTGAGAAGTTCGTGAAACGAAGTTGCAGGCCACAAAAATGCTGTTTTGGATGCCCAGGTTCACATGAGAAGTGTCCAGTCGGCGAGACTATCGAGACAATTAAAATGGTGTTTACTTGTTCTTAGATCCTTTATTCTGAATTTGAATTCAGAATTTGAAATCATTGGGGGATACTTTCCTTGAGTCAGAGTTCAACCCATGCCTCACGCTTTGCTTCGCTGTGGACACGACTTGTGTCATGTAGAACAGGTCCGATACAAGCTCTCGGCATTTTCACATGACTAGTGTGACCTGTGACAGAACTCGTGTGGGTCTGGGTACATGTCTTACGCGTTTTTCCGATTTATATGGATTTTCGACCTATTTCGACTAGGGCTCGACCTCAACTTTATAAGTAACACTTGGGCACGTTTTAGAGGAGTCTTGGACCATATTTTCAGATCTTTGGAGAGCTTTAGAGGCTAGAAACACGTGCGAGACGAGGAGAAAGCCCGGGAAGAAGGGATCGACGGAGCCGAATAAGTTTTTTCTTTCTTTTTCTTTTCTTCTTTCGAACTCAATGTTTTATATTTATTTTGAAAGCATATTTCTAGGCTAATTTATTTTGGATTCTAGGATTTGTTAGTACTCGGATTGATTTATGATTTAGTTTTTATTTATTTCATTCCGGTTTATCTTTCGTTTATAAATTTCTTGTGCTTATTATTATTGTGTGAGTAGACGGCCGCTATGAATGCATATTTGTAATTGATTTGAGACCGAGAGGAGATAATTGATTGCTAGAATTGGGAAATTTATAACATAAGAGAATAAATAGACCGAGAGGTTGATAGGACCTTGCGAGAGAACTAAAATCCTAGGAACTTATGAGAGTTAGTTGTTCATCTTGAGACCGAGAGGAGATAGATAACAATTAATATCTATGATTTGCTTGTTCGAGAGAAAGGTTGAAATCAATTAAGCGATTATCTTTACGATTGGTAAATTAAATAAGGTTTGTATGAATATAAACGTTTCATAAATTAAAATCCGAGGAAAGCATAACCTAGAATCTATCTTTTATATCTTGATTTATTTTTATTGTTTTAGGTAAATTTATTCTTAGTTTAATTTCATAGTTTAAAATCATCATATCATTCGTTGGTCTAATAATATTTAATCGTTATTATTTTAGTACTTAATTAATTTAACTACAATCTCTGTGGAATACGACCTTGCTCGCCACTACCTATAGCTACGTCGTACACTTGTGGATAGCAAAAATAATTAGCGAATAAGTTTTTGGCGCCCTTGCTGGGGATTGTTTGTTGAATTAATTAATATTAGAAGAAAGCGAGTAGATATTAGTTTAGACATTTTTATTTCTTTATTTTTTATTTTTTTTTTCTTTTCTGATATTTTCTTATTTTCTTTATTTCTTGTGAGATTATAATGGCCGAGCAAATGGAACTTATAAGACAACTCGAAGAGCAATTGGTGGAGTTGCAACGTCAAGTGACAGAGCGACAGGCCCCAACAGTGCAAGGCAACCCGATTCGATCAATTTTCCAACCGCCAAAAAATCAATACTTCGGTGGAGACCATGGACCGAGGATAGCAGCCAATACATTTCAATTGAGTCCCGAATTAATTCAAATAATGCAAAAAGAGCAGTTTGGGGGAGGTGAAACTGAAGACCCGAACGCGCATCTTGTGCAATTTTTGGAGATATGCGGGACGATCAGGATTAATGGAGTGACGTATGATGCAATAAAGCTTCGTCTCTTCTCTTTTTCTTTGAGCGATAAGGCGAAGATGTGGTACAACTCGTTGAGAGCTGGGACGGTCACTTCATGGGATGACATGCACCGACAATTCCTATTGAAATTTTTTCCGCTAAGCAAGATGTTAAGGCTTCAAACTGAGATCACCCAGTTCAAGCAGCAAGATAGAGAGCTATTTTATGAGTCTTGGGAACGTTTCACGCAACTCCTCTGGAGATGCCCACAACATGGGTTTTCCAAGGATTATCAAATATGCTACAATGGGTTGAGTGGAAACATGAAGGCAATAGTAGATGCTTCGGACGGAGGCGCTCTTTTGGGACGGAGTTCACATGAGGCACTGGAAATTATCAAGGAGATGGTGTCCAACAGTTACCAGTGGCCGGTTGAGCGGACGATGCTCAAGAAGGTGGCGATGGCCAACGAGAGGGACCCAATTTCAGAGTTGGCGACTCAAGTGACCGCAATGGTGCTTAACGACATGCAAGGGATGAAGAACGAGACAATCGGGGTGAATGCGGTGTCAAGGGTCATCAATGAGCCGAAGAAGCCGACAATCAAAGATATGTTCGCCTCGTTCATGACTCTGACGCAAGAATTCATGGGTGACACTCTTGCTAAGTTCTCTACGATAAAGAATCAAATGAAGTCTATGGAGGAGCGAATTGGGCAAATGGCCGCGATGGTCAAGAGTCAACATCAAGAGGGCCAATTTTTGAGTCATACGGAGATCACCTCAGAGGATTGCAAAGTCGAGGATGCCCAAGAGACGAGAGACGACATTTTGACTGAGATGAAGAGAGTGCATGAGCATGAGTTTGAGATGGTTGTGGCTAATTCAGACGAGAAGGTGGAGAGCCCAGTTGTGGCTCATGAGGTGGTTACACTCACGGAGGAGAGTAGTGCACTACTACATACAGACCGTCCCGTTAAGTGCGATGATCCCGATGAACTTTATATCGATTGCGCAGTTGGAGAAATATATACCGGGAAAGGGCTATGCGACTTAGGGGCGGGCGTCAATTTGATGCCACTCTCAGTTTTCGAGAAGTTGAGATTGGAGAAGCTTCAACCGACTATGATCACTCTTCAAATGGCAGATAAATCCCAAGTTCGTCCCACGGGAGTTGTAGAGGATGTATGGTTGACGGTCGATGGAATTAAGTTTCCGGCGGATTTTGTGGTGGTAGATATGAAGGATGACAGTAATACACCGTTGATTTTAGGAAGACCATTCCTAGCCACAGGGAGAGTACAAATTGACATGGAGCTTGGTGAGATTACTTTTCGTGACTATGATGAATGTCGGACTTTTACATTAGGCCGGGGTTGGAAAATTCAAGAGCCAAAGGATGGTAGCCGATGCCATGTAAAGGTCAAGGAGGTGGTTGGTTTGAACGGGAATGACCCTTATTGAGAGCCCGGAAGACGTCTAGCTAACGGCGTTAAATTAAGCGTTTGTTGGGAGGCAACCCACCGTTTATCACTTTTCTTTTATTTTTTATTTTTTTTTATTCATTTTCGTTCTTATTTTATTTTATTTTATTTTATTTTAAAAAAAAATCTGAAGAAAAAGAAAAAAAAGTGAGAAAAAAATAAAAAAAATAGTGGTGATCAAGTGTTCGAGCGGAGCATGGAGGAGATGATCGTGTTCAAGGGTGCAAGGATTGCTTATGGTGGAGCTCACTCGACTTTTCGGTTAGTTACTTAAGGTGTACGTCATTTTTTTTTATCTTAAACTTAATTCTTTTTCAAAGAATAAGTTTGGGAGAAAGAAGTGTCGTATATCTTGAGTTTTTATCGCTTTATTGCATATCATATAGCTGCTTGCATTTATTTTTATTATTTTTTTAGGTTATTTTGTTTTTTAGGATGCACGTTTACTTGCTTTATTAGATTAGTAATAATTTGGTTGAGTCGAATATTTTTGCTTTGTCTTGTGTGTTTCGGATGATTGATGGATAGACAAGAATTGATTAGAGTTGCTTATATTAATTGAGATATTGTGAAGGTGATCATGAATTATATGACTTGATGAATTACTTATAGCTTTGAATCAATGATTTATTTGCCTTGGAGAGGATTTGAGCCTTATTTTATTTCTTGTGTGATTAGTCGAATACTTGGAATACTAGAACTTGCATTGGTGCTTACTTGAAAAATATGATTATGCACGTGGAGCTTTGAAATTGATTTAGGCGATCTTTGTTATCTAGCCCGTTTTATCCTCTTTTATTTTTCCTAAAATTTATCCTTAGTAGCCCGTTTGAGCCTTGAGCCTTTTGTTGATAGTCTGATGTGATTATTTATTATTTGGAGATGTTGGGGTTGAATGAAATTTAATGTGAGGATGAGCTATGGTGATTTTTTGTTTTGAGAACATTGAGTATGAAATGGGTTGTGATTTATTTTTGTGATTTGAGCCATTTGATTGAAAAAAAAAAGAGAAAAAAAGGAATAAAGAGAGCTCGCAAGGTAAATTGTAGGGATTCCACTCCTCTTACTCGTTGATTTGATTTATCGAGCCATGAGTAATGAGTAATGGAAAACTATTCTCGGACACTTGGATGATCTCCAATGGCTACACTAGAAAATGTTGTCCCTACAATTGTTCTTGTTTGGAAAAAAAATTGTGTCTCAAATAAAAAAAAAAAAAGAAGAAGAAAAAAAAAGTTGAAAAAAACGATCAAGTGCCGAGATTTTCATATATGTTATTGTGCTTTAACGAGTTGTGTATGTATGTTTTTCTTGGGAGATAATTGGAGATAGGGGATGGTGATTTTTCATCGATGTCTTATTCGATTTTTTTTAGTCACTTGGCCTATATTTTCCTAGTTTTTCCAAAGAGTCTACATTACAACCCAAAAGACCTTTTGATTCATAGCTCATGTACATTAATTGTATAGTGTAGACGATTTGCAAGCTTATGGTTGACCTTGTGTTTCGAACTAACTTGAGCGTACCCTTCTATTTCTTTGATGATATTTCATAAGATATTTGAGTGAGACACATCTATATTTGACCTTATTTGAGAGTTCATTAATCAAAGTTTTTATCAAGTTAAGAGTTGGGGCATATGTATTTGCGATTACTTGAATTTATCTGGATTATTTAAGTGACTTGAGGCTTTTCTTGTTTAAAATCACATTTCATGCATGTGGTTTATTTTTTTTTATTTGTTGTTCGGGACAAACAAGGGTTAAGTTTGGGGGATTTGACATACGTCATATTTACGTGTATTTTATAGTGATTTCGTGTCCGTTTCGTTGTAGTTTAATATATAACTAGTGATTATGTAATTAATTATTATATAATTAATCATATATTTAATTAATGTTATTAAGCTATGATGAGGTGTTTTATTTGAGTTTTGTCACGAAACGGAGTCGAAATAATTTTTGAAGTCGAAAACAGCGTGAATTGGACATAAAAGTAGTACGAACCATGCATTGGGACGAGCCCAAGTACACAGTCCACAAGTAACATGTAGCACGACCATTTAATTTGTTGTTTTGGGCCAAAAACACACATCCAACAATTTCCATAAATTCAGCACAAATAGCATGGCCCAAAAGTCATCTAAGTAAGGGCACTATGGTCTTTCGCATCAAGAATTGAAGATCTTCTTCTTCACATGAATTTCACGTACCTGCACGCATGTCTGCCATTGAAGAGCTGCAGGAGCTTCGCTGCTCGTTCATCTCACGTTTCTGAAGCCACCTCGACATCGGAGACAAGCTTTATGATCGTAGAGGCCATCATTTCATCGGGAAATCAGCCTGGACGCCAAACTCGCGTCGGAGAAAATTTGCTGTCGGGAGTTGGCCGGAATCCGCCATCCACGGCGATATGAAGCTGACCAAGACGACCAGGAGCTCGATTCTGACGTTGGATGTTTACCAAGATCCGTGAGAAGTTCGTGAAATGAAGTTGCAGGCCACAAAAATGCTGTTTTGGACGCCCAGGTTCACACGAGAAGTGTGACCGTGGACACGACTCGTGTCGCGCAGAACAGTTTCGATACAAGCTCTCGGCATTTCACACGATTCGTGTGACCTGTGACAGGAGTGGTGTGGGTCTGGGTACATGTCTTACGCGTTTTTTCGATTTTTATGGATTTTCGACCTATTTCGACTAGGGCTCGACCTCAACTATATAAGTAACACTTGGGCACGTTTTAGAGGAGTCTTGGACCATATTTTCAAATCTTTGGAGAGCTTTGGAGGCTAGAAACATGAGCAAGACGAGGGAGAAAGCCCGGGAAGAAGGGATCGACGGAGCCGAATAAGTTTTTTCTTTCTTTTTCTTTTCTTCTTTCGAACTCAATGTTTTATATTTCTTTTGAAAGCATGTTTCTAGGCTAATTTATTTTGGATTCTAGGGTTTGTTAGTACTTGGATTGATTTATGATTTAGTTTTTATTTATTTCATTCCGGTTTATTTTCGTTTATAAATTTCTTGTGCTTATTATTATTGTGTGAGTAGAGGGTCGCTATGAATGCATATTTGTAATTGATTTGAGACCGAGAGGAGATAATTGATTGCCAGAAATGAGAAATTTATAACGTAAGAGAATAAACAGACCGAGAGGTTGATAGGATCTTGAGAGAGAACGAAAATCCTAGGAACTTATGAGAGTTAGTTGTTCATCTTGAGACCGAGAGGAGATAGATAACAATTAATATCTATGATTTGCTTGTTCGAGAGAAAGGTTGAAATCAATTAAGTGATTATCTTTACGATTGGTAAAATTAAATAAGGTTTGTATGAATATAAACATTTCATAAATTAATTCCGAGGAAAGCATAACCTAGAATCTATTTATATCTTGATTTATTTTTATTATTTTAGGTAAATTAGTTCTTAGTTTAATTTCATAGTTTAAAATCATCATATCATTCATTGGTCTAAATAATATTTAATCGTTATTATTTTGGTACTTAATTAATTTAACTACAATCTTTGTGGAATACGACCTTGCTCGCCACTACCTATAGCTACTCCGTACACTTGCGGATAGCAAAAATAATTAGCGAAAGAGGCAGTTTGGCTCAGAAACTTCTTGGTGGACTTAGAGGTGATTTCGAGTTTGCCACGTGGTATCACCGTGTACTGTGATAACAGTGGAGCAGTAGCAAATTCAAGGAAACCACGAGCCAACAGAGCAAGTAAACACATAGAGCGCAAGTACCATCTGATCCGAGAGATAGTTGGTAGAGGAGACGTTGATGTTGCCAAGATTGCATCTGAGGACAACCTAGCTGATCTTTTCACGAAGAGTTTGCCGGAGAAGGTCTTCGTCAAACACATGACAGGAATGGGAGTCAAGTGCATGGTGATAGGATCGACATAGGTCTTTTAGAATAACAGATTGATAGGACTATTCTTGTAAAAGAGAAAGCTTTAAGTATAAGTGGGAGATTGTTAGTGTTATATACTGAAAGTTTGGCTTTGAATGATATTACACTTTTACCCTTTATAAATGAGAAATATGTTAGATTAAACAAGTTCTACGTTCTGTTGTTTTACATTAGATAGTGTGGGTCGTCATCGGGCGAACCGAAGATCATGCTATCAGTTACTCGCGAAACAAGAATTAGTGGTTCACAACCCAGATGGACATGAACACCCCATCACGAACGGTTGTAGTGTCAACTGTACAGTTTGTCTTGACTGATTAGTTGTACTAGTACATTTATGTATTGAACAGGATCCCAGAGAGGAGCAGTTCGTTTTATACTGATCGTCGTAAACGAACTAGGCCTCGGTTAATTACTGCGTACTCTTAACCCGTAAGATATTAAACAGACATATATGTGTAGTATTTATTACTTTGATTCATATGGGTGAGGCTTAGTGAACTGGGGCAATAGACCCGCTGTCTTGGGTAATATTGCTATATGTAGGATGTGCTGTTAGGATATTTGCGGTCACCATGTGCGTTAGTTTGATGATGTCCCCGGAATGAGTTCATGAAGGATTATTATGCTAAACTCTGCAGGTGGATTAAATTCTGGCATAGTAATAATGTGATGAACGAGCGCTGGCTTCGGTGAAATAATAATAAATTAATTAATTCTTGATTGTCAGTAATCGAATTAATTAATGGACATTATATCTTTAACATGGGGAGATAAATCGAGTAATTATTATTGGAGTCTCAATTGTAAATTGAGCTAGAAAAAGGGAGTGCAATAATATTATGTTGGTGGCCCATTTAATATTATTTAATTAATTAAAATAAGTGGCTTGGTCCACAAGTATTTTAATTAATTAAGGAGCCCTAATCCTAAGGATCCCTACTGTAGCTCTATATATACATCATTAAGCTCATGGGAAGAGAAGAGAATTCCACATCTTGGAAATCACGCCCCACGGCTCTCTTATTTCTCTCAGTTCCCATTCGAGCTTTATCTTCTTCTTGTTGTTCTACTGGTACAAGATTAAGAGGTGTTTGAGATATACAGTAGAAGACCTTTGGGTAAAGTGAGACGAAATATATTTGGTCGTACAGAACTAATCGGAGGTCCGATCAAGACGTGCAGCATACCCAGACGACCGTCTCGACGAGATATTTCCAACGCCGCCGAGATCGCCGCCGTACGACGCACGCGCCTTCAGCCGCCGGAGTGTCCTAGGACTGCAACTTGTCTTCTTCTGTTTTTGCACCCGTTTGATTCGGTTTTTGATCTGATCTTGTTCGTGCAACCCTAGGACGTAATTTGCAGTCTACTTTTCATTGGTGTGCTGTGTACGGCCATCCAGAAGATCAGCCAGATCGCCATAAAGTTTAAGCCGTAAGTTCTCTAGCAAACCTTTAGATCCGCTACGCATAGGTTTATGTTTTGCTATTCAATTCGTGATTTGTGCATAACGAGATCTTCATTGATCCCAACAGCTTTGCCATAAATGCTTTTGTGTAGCTGATTGTTATCCCGAACTTCTCTTGGACATAAAAAATAATATCCCTCGGCTTATAAATCCGATTAACGTCTTTATACTTTTTTGGAAATGTGCTTCCCAATCAGCTTATACATCGCATGCCTGTGATCTTTACGACGCACACTCATAGAGCAAGTGTGATTACCGACTTACTTTCGTACCACAAAAATTTCACCATTATCTATCTTCACCGCTCTCAAACGGCAAGGATAATTTCATTCAATACAAGCAACAACATACAAGGTATTCGTTGATTTTACCACTCGGAATTCAAAGTGGTACTTCACGGCCAACAACAAATATTTATCAACCAAGTCCTTTTTGGTTGAGAAGATATTGTTACATTACACATCTTCATTCTCTGGGATCATCACGGAAGATGGACAACGGAGAAGACTCGTAGAGCAACTTGCATTCCCAACCATGACATATTTTGTTGAAAAATTCTCACGAGCCTCTTCTATAAAAAAAGTGGTTGCTCTTTCATCTTCAACTTCAACATTTGTTTCCATAGGACTATCTCTATTCTCCACCATAATGTCCCATTGACCTTCGAGCGGCTCGCCAATTTCATTTTCCCACGTAAGTGTTTCGATCGCCTCTAAATTGTCATTGTTTGTTTCTTCTTCAACTTCAAGATTTTGTTGAACTTCAACATTGTTCGTTTCTTCCTCAACAAGTTTTTCGACAAGTGTTACACAAAGAGGATGTTCGTCAAAAACATATATATACCATTTGACTGTGTCATCATCGACAATCTTCACAGGGGGGGCTGGAAATTTGGTCATTCTTGGGTTCAGTGATCGCAATTCTATTACTTGTGAGCTGCTATCGAACTTTATGAGCTTCATGACCGCATCTTCAAGCTCCAAGAAAGATATGTCGTCGCGAACGTAAATAGGTCTGATATTCTTTTCTTTTTCGTTCACATATCTCCACGTCCAAGTGTCATCCGTATTATTTTTAAACTCAACATAGTGACATACTTGTATCCACACCATCTTTGCTAAAATCAATATCTACAAGAAAAAAAAAATGTTACTTAGACAAGATAATTGTGGAAACACATGTTACTAAAATAGGAGATAATATACAATGTTCTCATGCTCTAAAAAAATGGAAGATAAAACGTGAATGTCACAAAAACTTGAAAACCAAAAAATAAAACCAAAATGCATATCAAAGTGAAATAATTGAGATATGTCATAACGAAACTACATTTGGATACGATATAACGAAACTACATTCCTTATGTCATAACGAAACTACATTACGAAACTATATTAGGATATGTCATAATTAAAAATAATGTGATATGCCATAACAAATTACATTCCTTATGAAATAAACATCAAATAACGGATCTACATTTGCTATGAAATAATTAGATGACAAATCCACATTCTTTATGAGATTTTCTACAGATAACGAATGTATATTCGTTATGAAACTACATAACGACTGTACATTCGTTATGTACAAAAAAAAAAAAACAACTCAATGCCACAAAAACATTGAATAAAAAAACCAACATGTTTATCAATCATAAAATATGAACTAAAATGCTTTATCTCTAAAATAACAACAAACCCTAACATGTTTGAATTGCTGATCTTCTACCATCACCAACTTTCTTTTGCAATATGGAATCCAAAGTTTATGTGTAATGATCATATCATATTTTGTTCTCACCTTTTCAACATAAGAGAGAATGGAGCCAACTAGAGCAAATGAATTTTTTTTTTAGCAGAGAGCGAGAGAGATGCGACGAGAGCAGAGCGAGCAATGTTTAAAATCTTTTTT
>CACSLK010000984.1:10108106-10123230 GCA_902706635.1 Striga hermonthica
TTTTTTTTTTTTTATTACAAAGTTGGTAACAAAATAAAAGTCGGGTATTATTGTCATTTACCATATAAGGATATTTTAGGTATTCCATTTATTTATTTAACTTTATTTAAAGAATGAGTTATTTAAACAAAAAAAACTTTTTCAAAGGGTTACTTAAATAAATTCTTTCTTTCACTGTCCCATTTAAACAAAGAGCCCAGACCCAATTAACCACGATCTGTAAACTTAGGAGCGAAGCAAAGTAACATAAAACCAGCGAGAAGAAAATTGATTTTCTTCCACCATTTGAACCCTACTTTTATATATATATTTATATAGCCGAAGAAAAGTATATACAAGTTCGATATCTCTTTGATAGTAAGCAGAAAGATGGCAGGGCGTTCGCTGGAAATGAACGTGACCAACACGCCGGCGAAGGATCTCGCGTACTCAAATTTTGCCTACTGCTCCCCCTCCGATCTCCGGAATTTCCTCGTCCCTGGATCCAGATTGGCTTACGCTTTGGTCGGCGATGTTTTTGTTCTCACTATTGCATATCCTTATAATCGTGCTTACAATTGCCATTTTCTTCGACATTTTCTGCTGATTACTGTGATATTTTATTTTTATTTTTTTTGTCAAATTTGGCCTCAGTGGCGTCAGCAGTTGAAATGATTTGCATTATATTTGTATGTCTGAGTCTCATTTTTGTGCTACTTGACGAGTAGTAGTTTGTTGATGGTGCTGATTTGGATAATGTGTTATGTCTGGAAATTTGACAGATCTTATGGTTATTTGATTCTTCGAAACTTCGCAGTCGACCAAATGCAAACATAGCTACCAGTTCAATTGTTTAAATTTTCAATAAGCAGTTTGAGGTTTGTATGCGTCTTAATTGGATTTCATTTAGTGATGATACAGCCTGGTTAACTGGATATATAATGATGTTTATTTCATGTTATTTTTGGGATGCAAATGTTGTCAATATTTGGAGTTTTCAGTTACTTATTGAGGTTGATGGTCAAAATGATTAGCTGGACTCAGTACTAAAACCTTGTAGGTTGATTCTAATTGAGATATTTGCACAATAAAAACGCATGACATGACTATACGAAGCAATACTAGTCATACAATTCTGTTGCCCTGCTTCATGGTTTTATTTTTTTTGCTGTAACATACAACAAAAATGCTTTTAGACACCCTCGTGATTACTGGTCTCGAGTTATATCTTTGGTTCTGCTGTTTCTGTTAGTACTACTGCTGATGCCGATGATGATTCATTTACTATGACTATTTAGCCTACTTTAATGTTAATTTGCTTGTGAGTTTTTTTCCCAAATGTGAAGTGTGACCTTAACTTCGATACACTGGGCATGATGCTGTTCCTAATGGGCATGTTGCTCTTAACGCAATCCAACGTCGTCATGCTAAAGTGTCCACTGGGGACTCAATCTCTGTCAGTAGGTATGATTGGTTTAGGTTTTGTGGTGGTTGTCAACACTCAACATATATATTATATTACATTATATATATATATATATATATATATATATTAATACTAGATTTATTTATTTATTCATTTATTTTCTGACAATCTGAATTTTTAGGTTCGTTCCTCCTGAAAATTTCAACCTTGCATTGCTCACCCTTGAATTAGAGTTTGTTAAGAAAGGGGCAAAAGAAGAACAGGTTTATAATTCATTCTTATCACTCTTCACTTTTATTTTTATTTTTTGTTGTCTTTATCACTCTATGCCACTGCTAGGAGATAGTTTTCATGCTACTTTTTTTTTTTTTTTTTCTCTTTATGATTCTCTCTCGTCCTGGTGGAGTGCTTGTAACCTCTCTCCTACTCTGATGCATTGGCCTATCCTGCTGATACAACTGTTTTATCATGCAGGTTGATGCTGTCCTTTTGTCCCAGCAGATTCGTAGGAGATTTATGAACCAGGTAAAAGCTACGGCTTCCTCATAGAAATTATATATGTGATTAGCATTCTCCTTAGTCTCACTATATTCATTATTTGTGTCTTCCTGTGTGATAATTATTGATTTTTGCATCTTCTGTTTCCTTCTTGTGGAACTTATAGCTTTGTAGAACTTGCTCTCTAGTTGTATGAAAAGTTTTGAATTACTTATTAATCGTTGTCTTGAAATAGATCATACTATTGCCTTTGTTGATTCTCGTTTTTGGTTGAAAAAAACAATTTCTTTCTTTGAAAGAACTTAGAAACACAGTCTTTATAGTCATTAGCATCAATACTTCTTGTACTACTAAACCAGGTATTGTTTATGTCATTCATCCTTAAAATGGTCTGGTAACAGATTTATTACTTGGTTTTTGGTTTGTGAACTATATCTGGTGCCGAATGTATCCTTTTTAACTGGCAGTTTCCCAAAACTGCTTGCAATCTTGCAAAAGCATACCAAAATCCATAAATGAAGTTTATTACTAAAATGAGAGAGAGGAAGTTAGCAAATATAAATTTTGGTATATCAGTTCCTATATAGATGTTTGTATTTGTGAGATTATACTGACTAAATGTTCCATATGTACAGGTTATGACTATTGGACAAAGGGTGACATTGGAATATCATGGCAATGGGTTTATCTTCACTGTTAATCAAGCTTCAGTAGAAGAGGAGGGAAAATCTAATGGCATTGATAGAGGGATGATATCAGCTGACACATATATTATTTTTGAAGCATCAAATTCAAGTGGAATAAAGGTTTTCTTTCCAACCTTCTGAAATATATATGGTGGTATAATATTCTCTATATTGAATGCTGCTATATGCAACTGTCTCATCGTTGTGTAGTTTCGAATTTAAGTTATGTTCCTAATTGAGATAATGCAGATTGTCAACCAGCGAGAAGCTGCTAGCAGCAACATCTTTAGACACAAAGAGTTCAATCTACAATCTTTTGGTATTGGTGGTTTGAGTGAAGAGTTTGCTGATATATTTCGAAGAGCTTTTGCATCAAGGGTTTTCCCTCCTCATGTGACCTCTAAGTAATGCTCATATTTTACGTCCTTGTGAACTTTTCTTTTTTGTCTTTATTTTTTTATAGGTTTATTTTATTTCACTTGGAGTTTAATATTGTCTCACATGGTAAATCTGCTGGCTTGTTTTGGCTTTTGATTTTCATGTGACTTTATTCTAATAAGTGTTGCGTTTTAGACTTGGCATTAAACACGTTAAAGGAATGCTGCTGTATGGACCTCCTGGTACTGGGAAGACTTTGATGGCTCGGCAGATCGGAAAAATGTTAAATGGAAAGGAACCAAAGGTGGATATGTTTTGCTAGTTGTTGATATTTTCTCCACGTTCTCATGCAGATAGGATTACTTCGTATTATGCAACTTCGTTTGGAAGATATCGGAGATAGAAGGCTTTATCTTACCGTTTCATATGAATATTGAACACATCGTTACCTTGGTCAAATTACCCAGAAAATTGTATTGAAAGATTCTAATGACTCGAAGCGAGAAAAAAAATTGAAGAAATATAGAAGCCAACTTTCAAACATGATCTATCTGTGTGTGTGTGTGTGCGGGCACAGGGNGGGGGGGGGGGGTGGTCATATGTATGCATGGGAGTGTTTCAGAATCTTTTTTTTTTCCTCTAAAATAGTCTATTTTAAGCATGCTTGGGAGCACGATTGCAAAAGTCTAAGATGGGTTTTGGAAGGATAGCTTATCTAAAAGTTGATTATAAACTAACCACCAAATATGTCAACTTAGCAGCTTGAAGCTTTTAAAATCAAAAAGTTGTTGTCCTTAACACTTAGTCATTTGAGACTTTCTAGGTATTCCATTCTTTTGAATCAGAATAATGATTTATTTTTCTTTTCCTTTTTTAATTAAATTGTGCTCCACACATATATTCACGCCTGATATCATCATTAAAACATAAACTTACATGCTTCATTACCATATGATGAATCTATCTGTGAGTTTTCTGGTCGTCTGTTGTATATTTGAACATTCATAGCCACTACAGGCTGGAGAAGTAAATGGGATTCATGTATACTTTCTGGGCCTACTCTTCTATTATCGTATGCTCCTTCCAAAGTATACTTAGTGCACTGTAGAGGCCTTCTGCTAGAGTCTACTGCGCACCACATAAAATGGCTTTAGTGACGAAATCAATTATTTCTTGGTGACCAATGATTCTGTTACTAGTCTCACTTATAGAGATTCTGTTTTCGGTTAAGAAGTGTCGCTACTTAGCAGGTGCTGTAATTATCGTTTTGGAACTATCTGGTTCGCACCAACTTATATAGCATGTTACTGAAGCAGATTGGACGTATATTGAAGTTTTTACTAGTTTTTGTTGTATACACAACTGGATGTCCTCCTACTCAACCTTTTGAATTGATACTTTAGATTGTGAATGGGCCGGAGGTGTTGAGCAAATTCGTTGGTGAAACTGAAAAAAATGTGCGAGATCTATTTGCTGATGCCGAGCATGATCAGAGAACCAAAGGTGGGTGAACATTTAGGACCAAAGCATATACTTAACATACATGTGCTCTTGACTCATTCTTTCTCTCCATCTTTCAGGTGATCAAAGCGACTTGCATATCATCATATTTGATGAAATAGATGCTATTTGTAAGGTAGGGGAATAAGACTACCTGCAATATGTTATATGTCCTCCTGTTCTTTTTCTGCTCCTTATATTTGCCTTAACTAGCTGAACATGTAAATTTTGGAACTTAAAAGTTACAAAATTCCTTTTTTTTTTTGTTTAGTTCATCTTGTATTCATGTCATTGTGTCACGATCCAATTCAGTCTCTTATCTCTGGCTTTGGTGTGAAAAATCTAGCTCCTTATTATTAGGCAAATAAATTTGAAGCATTCTTCACACTTATTTTTCCCATGAGTTGGGCATACTGGCTCCTATGTTCTTATAAACCATCCAAACTTGTTCATGGAATGTCGATCATACTGATTGTTCCAGGGAACAGCGGCTACTTGAATATTGTATGTTAGCTTTTTATGCCATATCCAGCTTTTTTACTTCATTCATTTTGTTTGAACATGTCAGTCTAGAGGTTCTACGAGAGATGGCACTGGAGTACATGATAGTATCGTAAACCAACTTCTAACTAAGGTACTGATGATTTTTATTTTTTTGGTATTATTTTATTTTTTTTTTTTTGTTCTTTGGGGCTTTTCCACATTTAAATGCTACTTGTTGTTTATACATGCTACTAAGGGATATTCTTACTTGCTATATAGATAGATGGTGTGGAATCCCTGAATAATGTTCTGCTTATTGGGATGACAAACAGAAAGGATTTACTTGATGAAGCTCTTCTGAGGTGCTTGTTTTCCTGTGTTGATTTATTTTCTGTTTTTACAGATATTGTAGTTTGAATCCTCTGTTTACTATTTGAATATTTTATAACACTGATTTAATACAACTCAGTACACTGTCTAATTTTCAAAATTGGGCATATATATTAGGCCTGGGCGCTTGGAAGTACAAGTAGAGATCAGCCTTCCAGATGAAAACGGCCGTTTACAGATTCTTCAGATTCATACAAACAAGATGAAAGAAAGTTCTTTTCTGGCTCCAGATGTAAACTTGGAAGAGATTGGTACTTTCATATTCTTTGCAAACTCTTACTAGCCTTTTGCTATAGAAAGCAACCTTTTCTGCAAATTCTGTCAACCTGAAAGGATATGCTTCTACCGTGGTGCAAGGCCTTTTTGCTTCAATTTGGATATTCAATAAGCTACTGAAGTTCTATTTTTGTGTAAAGTGTTTTTCTTGCTAAGTGATACGTATGCCGAGGCGAAATCAAACTGTTTGCGTCTGGGATTTCACATCTCATATCTTTTTAGGATAAGTAACATTTTTGTGAAGTTGTCAATAGGCTTGCCTGTTGGAATGAATTGCTTACTTTCTTCATCTTTGAGAAACTGTGGTCTATTTTAAGATAAGCCATTTGGAACTACTGCTGAACTGCAGGGATAAGTGTTCCTCTTTGCATTATGCGAAACTTGTGATTTTTCCTTTTAGTGAAAGGAAAGGAATATATATATATATATATATATATATATATATATATATATATATTTTCATACATACATACACACACACACACTTAAATCTGTTTGAATGTCTCCAGTCTTAAAATAATATTTTGATTACAAACATTTAGACGATATATGATCTCAAATTTTGGTAGGTAGTGTGGTCATATGTTGCTTAATCTTCAAATAAACTATGAAGATGTTTTTTCATTTGTGTTGATATATGCATGAGCGTCGACTCCTTTATTAATTTCTTTGCATCAAGATTCACTTTTGTCAGTTTGTGTCCTTTTACCCTTTTCAGGAATTGGTTCTTCTTAGCATCTTGCTATCTGAAAATCATGTATATTTTAGGATTGAATATAGAATAAACCTGCTTTGTCAGTCAACGTATGATGTACATTTTTAGTAAACGACCCTTGTAGTCACTGCTCTCTTGGCAATTAAATGAGATTTGTTTTTTCACTATGCCATTTCCATTTCTGCTTGATAGTACAGCTCTAGCTTATGAAATTATTTCCATTATGTTAACATAAAGTCACATTCCAGTGACAGCAAGACATGAGTTTCAAAGTCACTCAATTGACCATTCATAATGTGGTGAAGTTCCAGTGCTTGCATGACGATATATTTTGCATGTGTTGTTGGCTATGCTTAAATATATAGTAAAATTCCCTGGCTGCAGCGGCCCGAACAAAAAATTATAGCGGAGCTGAGCTTGAAGGTGTTGTAAAAAGTGCAGTATCATATGCCCTGAATAGGCAACTGAGTATGGATGATCTTACCAAGCCAGTTGATGAGGATAATATAAAAATCACAATGGATGATTTTTTGAATGCCCTTCAAGAAGTAATTCCAGCATTTGGTGCTTCGACAGATGACCTAGAACGTTGCAGGTATGAACATTTTGTGTAGGATGAATTCAGAACAGTTCTGAATTCGGTCACTTGCTCACTGAACGTCTATTCTGCCCTGTTATTTCCATCCATATATCCAGTATGCAGTTCTCTGCCCCTGCGTGTGCTAGTGTGTGTGTGTGTGTGGGGGGGTGGGGGGTAGCGTGCGTGCTTGTTCTCTTTAAGTATTCTCTTGGGTGGAAACTGAAAAGTTAGTCAAGAATTTGTTCAAAAAAACGCTGGCCTACAGAAAAGTTATTTACTGTTTGTATTGGTTGAGTTTGTCCCAGGTTAATTTTAGGTATCTTTTGTTTCTCGTATGTCTTATGTGTGAATATGTGCACATCTTGTTGTAGCTTTGTTAGTTCGTGATCCACTCATTAGGTGTTTTTATATTTTGTTGCATTCATATAGTTGAGTTCTATGATAAGTTTGTTTTTCTATAGGATACTGATCAGATATTCCTCTTGCAGGCTTAATGGAATCATGGAATGTGGTGCACGGCATGACCATATTTATCGAAGAGCTATGTTGTTAGCGGAACAAGTTAAAGTTAGTGAAGGAAGCCCGCTTGTTACTTGTCTTCTTGAAGGCCCAAGTGGCAGGTAGTTATTTTAACCTTTTGAAGCTGGAACATTGATTTTTGTGAACTCTGTAAAACAAAAATAAACATGACTAATTTGTTTTGAGCTTTTAGCATAAGCCATATTTTACCTGGCCTAGTACCTTAGGTAGGTGGGCAAGCTGGAATTTGTTTAGGCATTCATTAGATAAATCACATGAAAAATTTGAGTTATGGGGCTTTCCTTGATTTATATGTGTTTTATTCCTTCTTTGAATCTTTCTTATCCATGGACAGTGGGAAAACTGCAATGGCAGCAACAGTTGGTATTGAAAGTGATTTCCCGTATGTTAAGATTGTAAGTAATTTTGTTTGTTGGTTTGTAATATCAACATCAGTTAATTTTTGACCTTATTTTCTGACTATTTCCATTGATATATGGTTAGATATCTGCTGAAACAATGATTGGACTCAGTGAACCGACAAAATGCGCTCATATTGTTAAGGTATTGTTCAATGATCAGCTTAGCTTCATGTGAAATAATCTATTCAGTGAATCTTTTTGCTCATTCTCCAATTCCTTCTTTTGTTATTTGAGAGTGTATGCATCTATTACTAGTTCTGTAAAGAACCTCATATCGTAATGGGGGTGTGCACATAAGTATGTCTTTATTGTTCGGGTAAGATTGAGCATTATGTGGTATGTTTGTCATGTCAGGTATTTGAAGATGCTTATAGGTCTCCTCTAAGTATAATCATCCTAGATGACATTGAAAGGTAACATTTGATTCTATATTAGTGGTATGCAGTCATCATGGATCTATTTATGATCTTATTTTGCTTTTGCAGGCTATTGGAGTATGTCGCAATTGGGCCTCGTTTCTCAAATTTAATTTCCCAAACTTTGTTGGTGCTGCTGAAACGGCTTCCTCCAAAGGTACTTTTCTGAATTATTGCCAAAATTATTTCCAAAGGTTGTATTCGAAAAGGATACAAGTTTTCTCATGTGTATATATCTATTATAAGATTCGTATGCCTATAAATATGTAGTTAAGCATCAATAAATGTAAATGGAATATAATATAGAAACTTATAACTTGTCTGGGGGGAAAAGATGAAGAAAAACGAAATTTGTTGAATATAACCGCTGCCGACAGAAATTACTGAGATGGATCTTATCTTTGTTTTACATTTCTTTTTTCTCAGGGAAAAAAGGTTCTTGTCATTGGGACTACAAGTGAAGTCAATTTCCTGGACTTGGTTGGAATTCGAGATGCATTCTCAGTCACCTACAATGTCCCTACATTGCAGACAGAAGATGCCAAAAAGGTATATATATAATAAATAATCTGCAACTCTTCCCTTTATCTCTAGGATAGGAGAATTTTCTTGGATTTGTGTTTGTCGAGTCATGCAAGGCTTGAAAATGTAGATGAATATTCAATTTTATAACACTCAGTGTTGTAATTTATGTGGGAATACATTTCATTCTCTAAAGGAGAACCAATCTTTTATTTGTCCTTGATGTATTAATGTCCCCACGTCGTCCACAGGTGTTACAGCAGCTTAATGTTTTCTCGAGTGATGATATTGATTCTGCTGCAGAGGCATTAAACGATGTAAGTTCTTTTTCCATTTACAGTGTTCATTACAATTGAAATGGATATGATGACATGACTTGCTCATCCAATTGCTCCAATCAGCATAATTATTTGCCTCAATTGTATGTGCTATTTATGGTGCAGATGCCCCTCAAAAAGCTGTATATGGTTGTTGAGATGGCTGCTCAGGGAGAACATGGTGGAGGTGCGGAAGCCATCTATTCTGGCAAGGAAAAGATTGACATTTCACACTTTTACGACTGCCTTAAGGATATGGTCCGGTATTAGACATTGTCCCGGGTTGTTATTTTTTTGGCTCGTCTGAGTTTTTCTCTGGAGTTGATTTTATTTTTGTCTCAACATATTGTGTATCATCATCTCATCTGATAGTTAGAGGGGCATTTGTTTTGATGACGCTCCTAATCATGGCTTTGGTGGTGCATACATAGCTAATCCTGACAGATAGTTTGATTCTGTTGTTTGAGAACCAATTTTTTGCATGTATTCTTGCCATTACACTTCATCTCCTCACAAGTGAACTACATTTTCCTCCAAACTAGTAGGTAGCCCATGATGCACGTGGCAATAATTATAAACTACTCGTGTTAAAGCAATGAAATATTGATTACTATAAAATATTTTTCAATATTAGTCTTACTTTTTTTATGATATATAATAACTTAATATATGATTTATATGTATATTTACTTGTTATAAAATAATTGTCATTTTAGAGTTATTGATTATAATTAAGGATAATAAATGTTTATAATATTTAAATATTATCTATAAATATTACTCTTTCTCTCTCTGTAATACTTTCTTACTCATTTTCTAAATAAGTTATGCTAAAGTTGAAAAATAGTGTCAAATATTATAACTAACATTTAATTGAAAAAGATTGCAATATATATTATTTTAGATGAAAGTTTTAATGATATTATGACACACAATAATGTTCGGTGTAGTTATTGATAAAATCAAATGACATTTTAGGAATTCCTTGAATATATATATTTTGGTATATATGGCTCTTTACCAAATGATTTGAGGAACTTGTTGATGTTGGGATGTTAATATCTATATATATATAATTACTAGCTCATGAGCATTTAAGAAAACCTATTAAATTATACCTATGTGGCAATTTTAACATTTTCCCTCCAAAACCATTACTTTTGATTATTTAACCTTTCTTTTAATTAATAAATAATCAACACATTAATCATTTGAAAATTACAAAAATTATTTTAAACTTTGATTACTAACAGTTGACCATATAATGTGTTGATCGTATAATGTGATTAGATGTTATTATTGTGGTTACATGTAAATTAATTTTTTTGGAGATAAAAATGTATCTGAAATTCCTAAATAAATAAAAAATAATTTACAAAAAAAAAAAAGTTACGTACCAAAATATACATTACATCCAATCTAATACACGCAATTAAAAAATAAATTTTCTAACTCATTTAATTATAAATTTGGCCTGCAAAAAAGTGAAAGAAAAATAATTAATCATTAAAGGCATAAGCGTTTTTATATTTGTATTTGGCCATACAAATAACTCGCAATACTTTATTTATATTTGTGCAAATGCACAGGTCGAATATTAGTTATGTAGTATTGTGGTAGTTATATTCGTAAGATTTTGTGATTGATTTCTAATTTTATTTTGTACTTATATTTTGTAATGTTCTCACACATATTTCGGTCTACATATGTTATATGGTTGGGTGCCCAACAAAGCATCATTAACACGTTATTTATTATGAAGGATAAATATTGGTTTGTTATTACAGAAAATAGTTAAATTTTTTTTGATGTTGTGAAAATTGTGTTTACAATTTTTGAAAAAACAGAATCGTTTGACTTATTTATAAATTAAACGATTCTAACATAATCCTCTTGATTATATTTGTAATTTTTAACTAATTTCAATTCTTATTTTGTAATTTTATTATTCATATTCAAATAATATTTTCTATAAAAACATGTTTAATAGATATTTTTTTTAAGACCTGTTGTATATTTGGTTAACAAAATAATAAGAAATTTTAATGATTCGTAATTAATACGAAGAATCGAATTTTGATTGCGATAATTGTTACGAAATAATTTTTAAAATTGATACCACTTTATTTATATAGAAAGACATTATATTAACTGAATTGTATGATTTACTTTGTTAGGTATAATCTAATTTTTATTTTCTCAATTATAAATATTAAAGTAATTTTTACTATATTTCCTTTATTAGTAAGTCCACGTATTTAATTACACAGTCAATGTTACTATTAAATTATTTCATCAACCTCTATCAATATACTAGTGAGTAAGAGTAACCCGTGCGATGCACGGACATGCTTGTCCATTAAAACCTTTTATAAAAATTTTATGGAAATATAATTATTTATATTCAACTTTTCATTATTGAAAACAAAGAAATACAAAATATGAAAAATTATAAAAAATAAAATAAATTAAATTGGTACATCTAAAATAATAAATAAAATAAATCTGGTAACTATAAAATTTTGTTTGCACGATTAGATTTTATACTAAAATAAAATAAATCATCAATTGATCTTATGTTCAAAATTAAATATCGTTAAATTTATTATCTGAGATATAATTTATATTTAAATTTAGATCTCATCAAATTTATAAATTTGCTTTGTGGTTTCGGTCTTCATCTTATCGGGGTGAGTCGGAGACAGATCTTTACAGTCAAATTTACGGACGCTCTCATTTTATCGGTCTAAGTTGGAGATATAATTTATATTAAAATTAAAATGATGTAAGTTAGATGTAAGTTCAAAATCCCCTATATATTAATTCACAAGTCAGAACGCGCTGAGCCTATGTGGCTGCTTCTGGTTATTCGCAATCTTATGTGGCAAAATTACATGCTTCGTTATTAGGCTTGGGTAAATTTTAATTTAATTCCAAACAAAAAATAATTAGGTTCGGATTACCATAAATATGTTGATTATTTATGGTCATGTTACATGTATTAATTACATTTTAATATCATTCCTTATTATAACTATTGAATTGTATATATATTTTAAAAGTTAATAACTTTTGTATTTTTTTATCAGTTTTACATATGTAATATATCAAATAAATATTTTTTTGATAAGCTTTGATTTAACATCCATATTGTAGGTATAAAAAAATAATTTAGATTTATCTTTATAACAATAATAATTTTTTTTAATATATTAGAAAAGTAAAATTATTTATCAACCAATATATTTATATTTCAAGTAGTTATATGATATAAGTTATAAAAACTAATATAATATAACACATGTAAGTCATAAGTAACACATATCATTTTAAAATATATAGTAATATACTTTTTTTGTAAAAAGTAAACTAAATTTAATATAGTTTTCTCATTAATTTTAAAATTTAAGAATAATTTTTTAACAAGCACCCGTGTAATACACGTGTGTTGTACTAGTATATTTTATATTCCAATATAAAAATTCCTTGTAATACCCCGTTTGAATAAGGATTATATGAGGTTATTATTTATTACCCCGTTCTCTTCTCTTCCTCTCGTTTTAAAAAAAAAAAACTAAATAAAAAGAAAGATAGAAGAAGAAGGTCGCTGCACATCATCATCGTCGCGAGGCCAGCACGCTGTCCCTCTTCACTGTCACGAACTCTCACGTCCAGGTTCCGTCCACGACTCGCCTTTGCTAACTGAACCCCAGTTCAGGCTCACCGATACCCGCTGCTCCTCCGCGGGACCATTCCCAACGACCCTTTTTTTTTCTGTCATTGATCAGCCGCGTGGCCACCGCGAGCCACCATTCAGCGCCGCCTGTCCTCTCGCAGCCCTCGAGTCCACTTCACTCGTCCCTCATCGTTCGGTGCTCCAGTACCTGTGAGATTCTCAGCCCTCTTTTGCTGAATATGTAATTTTTGCATATGTGGATATTTATGGTGAATATGTTTCACGTATGTGGAGATTTAGTTGGGGATCGTGTGTGTGTGGTTTTGTGTGGTTTATTACCCTCTTTTGCTTGTTGAATATGTTTTGCATATATGAAGATTAACTTCTAGTGAATATATTGCAACAGTTCAGATATGTACATCCCTTTCAAAAATGATTCACTCATGTATGTACATATGTATTTCTGATGCTGTTCAATGAGGTGCAAATATTTAGTGTGGGCAATCTATTAATGAGGGTTGTTCATATGTATTTTCTTGGTGCTAAAAAAAATTAATGAGTCAAGTATGTTGTATGTTTTGATAGTGTAATGCATGCTAGAGTTTAAATTCTATGTGTATAATATGGGATTACGTTCGATTTTTGAGAAATCGATTGAAGTCTCGTTTAATTCATAGAGTGTTATGGATTATTGGACTTAGGAATGTCCTTGACGCAATGACTTTGGACATGTGTCGTTTCGTTGTGTAATTGTAAGTTATGAATTTTTGGAAATCGTGTTGCAGCCCGTTTTTGCTAAAATCACTATAATTCGTGTATTGCTCCAAAAAATTTGATTTTTGGATATGTTGTAATGTTGCTGTTGTAGTACTTGTGGTTAAAATTTGAGAATTTTATATTGCCTGCAGCCTTGTCAAAACTCGACAACCATTTCTAGGCTGTTTCATAATAAATTCATATAAAATTCAGATCTTGTCTTAAATGGCTCATTTTTGGATATGTTGTTGTTCTACATGTTACCTTGCTGCTGTAAAAATTTCAAAATCTAATTTGAACTGTAGCTATTTTAATTATTTAAATTCATGTTCTGGTCATATTTTGCTTAAATTATTTAAAATGGTTAGGAGCATGTTTAGGGGTTTTCCTCTGGTGAAAATGTGTGTTTTTAAGTCTTCTATATGCTATTAAAATTTGAATTTGAAAATCCAAGCCTAGCTCCTTACGGTCCCATTCTTATAATTTTGAACTAGTCATTTTTTTTACCGTTTTTGGCACCAGTTGGTTTTGATGGAACCTCCTTGATCTGTTGACCCCATTTTTATGCCAAACCTTCATTGCCTGCTTTTATATGATCAATTAATTAGTTGGTCTAGTCTAGGAGTCGTCCTAATGTTCCAACTCCATAACTTCCACGAGTTTCTTAGTCAATGTGATTTGACTAAGTATAATTCTCGTTATCTGTGTAAGAGTCGAGATAGTTGCTTATGAGACTGTCTTGACTTATGTAAGTGTCTGACGAGCAGAGTCTCAATCACCTACGACCTTCTGATTAATTTGCTTTATCAACCGATACCAGGTGGGTTTATTTTTAAAATTGTTATGCTGTAATTAATTACTTTTGTTGTGGTATGATCAAAGTGTGAGTATGGACCATGCAGCCTTTGATGTGAGTTGTATCGGCCGTCGAACGGTTATCCCCGTAGCTATAGAACGTACCTTTAGATAGTCTCCTTTATTTATGTATGGCAGTCTGGGCATGAGCCTTGGCTGGTGATCTCCGATGTAAGTCCGAAGGCTAGGTTTTGGGCATTCGGGGTGGATTTACTCCTGCTGGCTGGGCATCGATTGTAAGACTCGAGGGGCATTTCGATACGTGTATCAGTACAGTGGTCTATTGGTATAGGTGTGCACATGAGGGTTGACTCTGGTATATGAGATGGGATATTAATTGATTTGTGTTCATACTGCGACCATACCGGCTTTACTGCTTTATATTATGAATTTTGGATATTAATTATTGCATAGCAGTGAGAACCTCGTTTTTCCTATTGCGCTCATCCCCGCCTGCTCTTCATGGATGCAGGTTAGTAATGGCGAGCACGATAGAGGGAGGCGAGTGGTGGTCATTTCATTGATTACTTCCGCTGTTTGAACTATTTATGTATTTATGAATTATGATTGAGTATCGGATTTTGATAGGGAGTGTACTCCTTGGTATTTATGGTTTGATAAACCCAGTTTTGGGAGTTAATGTTATTTATAAACCCGGTTGGGTGTTGTCATGATTACTGAACCCGTTTGGGAGTTATATTTATGATATTGATGGAAATGTTTGAAATGA
>CACSLK010000984.1:10204230-10218521 GCA_902706635.1 Striga hermonthica
CTTGAGTACTGGTTTGTAAGCTGGCCAGCGAAGTCCTCAAAATCCCTAATCGACCCCGGGGCAAGTTGGTGAAACCAATCGAGTGCACCCCCCTCGCAAGGTCGAAAAAAAGCCCTGCAACTGACCAGATCTGAATACCCATGCAATACACACATATTTTTAAATGTTCTCCCGTGCTTCGACGGGTCGATCGATCCATCAAAGATAATGTTAATCTCCCTGAAACTTGCTGGAAACAGGGCAACCAAGATCTCCCTCAAGAACGGGTATCCTCAAGCGCGCCGGTCCGGCCTCCCCTCTACCTTTTCCTGCAACTAAAGAAGTTGTTCAACCATCCTTTCGAGTGCTCTGTCTCTGAGATCTCCTCCTCCGGCATAACTCGACACTTCTTCCTCATGAGTTCTGACCACCGTGGTTGGCGCAGTGGTAGCCTGTGATGTTTGGTGAGTAACTTGCTGCACCGCCTGCACCGCCACGTTGGCCATCATCCTTTGCATCTTCTCCCTTTTCATCGTCACTATTGTCTGAGCATGGGGTGGCGCAGCTCTTCCTGGTTGCTCTACAGCCAGCGACGCCACAGTCTGCACCACCGGTCCTCCTTGTTGCGCCACGACTGGATCTGCCTACAATGGTGTGAGGACCGCCGTCAGTGCCGTTCCAGATTTGTACTAGTTGGATCCACCTTTGTACAGCCTCCAGGTCTCTACTTGTGCCTTCTCCTCCACCTGGAATCGCCAATGAGACACCCAAACCTTGAGGGGTAGGTGTTGGGGTCACCAGTGTTTGCAATGGTACTGAGAAACCGGGTGGAGGACCCGTTCCCAAGGGCCTGGTCATCGTCCAGGCATCATCAAACGACGACTGCAAGTTCATTCTAGGAATTCCGTCTGCCATGGTTAAGCTAAGAACACAACTTTTCGAACAGAAGTCCTATAGACGGTGCCAATAATACAAGTGTAAACGCCCAACCAGCTGGAAACTGCTCCAAGATCTTCTTCCTCGCTGGTAAAACGCCGGACATGCAAGTAACTCTCACACCGGGGGGTTTTTCCGGTGAAGAGCCTCCAACGCTCAAGTCAGTCTTGAGAAGGTGAAGAATATGTGTGGAAAAATATGTAAGTATAAGAGATCGTTCTTAGAACAAGAGATATCATCCCTATTTATAGGGATGAATTACCTGCCTCCACGCGCGGCCTGGGTGAGTCAAGTTGGTTATCCTCAGTGCCCGACCGTACAATCGCCTGCCTCCACTCGTCAGGGAATGTGTCAGGGAATGTCAAATACCGTATCATTCTAAACCACTCATTATGCGCCGCATGTCCCCCTTTCACGTGCTGGATATTTTTTCAGAGGTCATGATGTTTCGACCAGATCTG
Source organism: Striga hermonthica (assembly GCA_902706635.1). Taxonomy (NCBI): domain Eukaryota; kingdom Viridiplantae; phylum Streptophyta; class Magnoliopsida; order Lamiales; family Orobanchaceae; genus Striga; species Striga hermonthica. The sequence goes on from CACSLK010000984.1 coordinate 10,205,607, forward strand.
GCACGATCGCTGAGTTGTCCATATAATAAAGAGTGGTCGACTTCCCGACCACCGCTATTCGACCATCTGACTCTTCGACCAGTGCTCGGTGCAGCGAGCAATTCCCCAATGCAACTGAATCCGCTCCTCTTCGACTTCTTGCCTTTGTTCCTTAACAACTGCTCGATTCGACTCGGCCAATCGACTCATTTTTACCCGGTTGACCCAGCGAACCGGTCCAGTGTACAACATCCCATATCAACATATAATATCCCATATCAGATATAGACAAACAAATATTGACTAACTTAAATAACATGGTCGATTTTTGTCAGATTTTCAAATTTAATTTTAAAAGAATCATTGAAAGTCCTTTAGGCGGGAATTCAATTGAGCTTGTCTTTATAGTTTTTTGATACCTAATTATCTTTATTAAATTGTCTCTAAAATAATATATATATATATATATGTGTGTGTGTGTGTGTGTGTGTGCGTGTGTGTTGGTGGTATAGACTGAACAGTCGGAGCTCACCTTCACGAAGAGAACGAACGGACTAACTGAGGGAAAGCCGAACATATTAAGAGCCGAGCGCTAGTTCAAGTGGGAGATTTACCCTCATCATTACTAAGATCAGCTGTACCAGAGGCACTAAATGCGAGGATCTTTTGGGTCAGCTAATCAGATGATGTGTCATCAGCTGAGACACGTGGCGCAATCCGAACGGGCCGTTGATATTGATATTAGATTGCATGGTACAATTAGAATTTAATATGGAATGACTAATATCCTAGGATATCTTGTAAAGAAAAATAAAATTAATCCCCAAGAGGGAAATGTAAAAGGTCCTAAAACTTCCTATATAAGGGAGGAGGAGGACAACATTCTATGCAATGAGTAAATGCTCTCATTAATTACTCTATAAGTCACAGATAGCTTGAGCATTCAGACCAATAAGTTAGACCGAATCACATACATAAACAATATTCGTGCAGACCAAACAGAGTACACATCACAGTATGCAGTTCGTACACATTGTTGGTCATTTTTAGACATCAACAAATTGGCGCTAGAGGAAGGGCTATTCCAACATGTCAAAGACAACGTCATTATCATCAAGCCAAAGTCGCCGCCGTGACACGCCGGAAGAAAGAGAAGACCGGTGCAACAACCAAACCACGAGGACGGACCACTCAGCCTTTTTCAAGGATCCGAATTTTGTCAAAGGAATATCAAACCTAATAACACAGATCCGGCCCTCAACATCTCAAGCACCCAAGACTCCGGCCAAGAAGGACCTTACCAACACTCTCAAAAGCAAGGGAACGGACGCTCACGAATATACCTCTCGGTCGCGCGGCAACACCATCGAGTGTACGAAGGAGAAATCCACCACCTGGACAGAAAACGAACAGACGGACGAAAGTCGCTCGGTCACGGACACTCGTACCCACAACACTAAGGATGAAAGCAGGAACAGGAAAATCCCGTACCGACCGATGCCGTATCCCGAATATACCGATCGTATTCCGTTTTGGCAGGAAAAAATAGGAAACGGGAACAGGAAAAAAAATGGGAACAGGAATGGGAACGAATTCGGGAAAGGGTGTTTCCCGACCGTATTCGCGGATCCCATATTTGGGCGGGAAAATTCCCGCGGTATTCCGTATTCCCGTATATTAGTATATTACAGTGGCCAAAGCTTAATCTTCTTGAGTATAAGTAAATGCTGATTCCTGACTCCTTAGACTCTCAAACTAAGTAAAAAATATAGCTTGTATCGGCCCAAACCTCGTATCTAGCCCAGCGACCCATTCAGCCCAATATAAAATTATTGAAAATACGATAAACAATTAAACATAAAGTGATAAAGAGGAATAAGCAAGTGAAATTAAAATATACTCCGTTCCTAAATCCTAACTCCCCAACCCCCAAACCTCGTGAACTCCGCCCGTCCCAAGCTTGCCGGTCGCCGCCTGCGACAGCGAGACGAGATGGAGCAGCAGCCGCCAACTGCAGGTGGAGATGGACCTGGACGTGCTTCTGCTTCTGTTGTTGCCTCGTCTGCATCCAAGCGCCGGCTCCAACTGAAGCCGCCACAGCCGGTCGTGGTGCGCAGCGTCGCCATTCTTCCTCCAAACCCAACAACAGGTATATCAATCACGGATTCACGTTAGTAATCCAGTATACTGTACACATATTCATCAATTGGAAGCTATTGCTGAAGACATCTTTTCTTTAATTGATTTATGATGTTACTGCTCTTTTGTGTTTGGTAGCTCATCTTATTTAACTAGTTGTAAGGCTTTAGCTTTGAAAGCTATTAATTTGGGGATTAGCCATGATTGGCATGTAAATTTTCCTTCTTGTTTGTAATCTGTAGGCTTTTGTGAATTGTGGTCAGTAGACTGGGCTGTATTAAAACTCTGTACTGTGTTTTTTTCAGATTCGGAGGTTAATGTTATCTGTCGTTCAATGCCAAAAAAAAAAAAAAAAATCATCAATTGGAGTAGATTTAATTCTCTTGTGAGAACACATTGGTTGTTAATTTGATTCGATTGGTTTAACTGATGCGATTCAGTACATCACATAGACCAGATCTGCTCTCCGTCACTATTGACTAATGAGCCATCATGCTCTTGTTAATTTTACTGATCTAGTACTTCACTATGCTCTTGTTACTTCACAGTAGTACTTCACTTATGTATATTTTTTATTTTTCTCTTGGTAGGATCTAAGAGGTCAAGTTCAACAAATGGAAGCTCTGTTCAAAGTCAAGGTCTTGGTTTGTGTTTGTCTAGTGCAACTCCTTCATCTAGCCCAGCAACAGCAACCGCAACCGATGCATCTTCTTTGCCAAGTGGAGGTGTGAGTGGAGTTGCTGCTGTAGGTTCTGGACCTTCTGGTTCTAGTGGCCACAATGTTGATGCTGCTGGTGCTAACCATCCTGGTGGACAAAAAGGAGCAAATACTGCAAATGCCATCGTTGTTGAAGGTGATGAGGCGCCAAGTGGAGATGAAGTTGAACCAGATGGAAAGAGACAAAAGAGGTGCATATCTGGTGTGTGGAAGTACTTTACCAAAAAGAAGCTTGTCATTGAGGATAATGGGAAGGTTTATATTCAGAAGTGGGCTTATTGCAATTATCCAATGTGCAAGCACAAGGCCAGATGTGAGGGAAATTATGGGACAACAGGTTTCTGGACACGTCTGAGGGTAGCACACAGTGTACAGAAGGGCCAGCAGCAATTAAAGGTGGAAAAAGACGGTGCACAAGAAATCAAAGCTGTTGTAACATACAGGTATGATGAAGAGGCCAGCTTGAGAAAGTTTTACTTGGCAATAGTCATGCATGAGTATCCATTCAATACATCTGAGCACGAGTATTTTGTTGATTTCATCAAATCACTACGCCCTAGCTTTCCAATCAAATCTAGAGTTTCCATTAGGAAAGAAATTATGAGCATGTTCTTAGAGGAAAAGGAGAAGTTGTATGCTTATTTCAAATTTGTCCCTTGTCGGCTCAGTGCCACCATGGACATGTGGACTTCAAATCAGAACAAATCATACATGTGTGTCACTGTTCATTGGATAGATGAAAATTGGTGTATTCAAAAAAGGATTGTGAACTTTGTGCATGTAGAGGGCCGTCATACTGGTGCCAAGTTGTCAGAGACATTTACTGAACTCATGATTAAGTGGAATATTGACAAGAAATTGTTTGCCCTGACCTTGGACAATGCATCAGCAAATGAAGTTGCAGTCAAAGACATCATATCTGATCTGAGGGCTAATTCTAGTGCTTCAGCTTTGGTATGTGATGGCCTATTCTTTCATGTGAGGTGTGCTTGTCACATACTAAACCTAGTTGCTAGGGATGGTTTGAGTGTAATCACACCCACAATTGAGAATATTAGAAAACTTGTTCTTGCTGTTAAAGGATCTCCCTTGCAATGGGAAGAACTCATGAAGCGTGCAACTGCGTGTGGACTGGATACAAACAAGGGCCTGTCACTTGATGTATCAACAAGATGGAATTCAACATATTTGATGCTCCGAGATGCCTTGTACTATAAGAATGCATTCATGAGGTTGAAATCATCAGATCACCGTAGGTATGAAAACATTACTCCATCTCCTAGTGAATGGGCTATGGCATTCAAACTTTTCCAATGCTTGAAGAAATTCTTTGATCTCACTGAACTCTTTTCTGGTACTCTATACCCCACTGCAAATCTGTTCTATAGAGGGTTTTGTGAGATAAAGATTTTGCTAGATGAATGGTCCGCTAGTCAAGATAACACTATTTGTACAATGGCTACTTCTATGAGTAGGAAGTTTGAAAAATATTGGAAGAAGTCATCCACCACACTTGCTGTTGCTTGTTTCCTAGATCCTAGGTATAAGAAAAGGCTTATAGAGTTCTACATGAGAAAATTCCATGGAAATGCATCTCATGTTCATGTTGATGAACTTGTTGATGTCATCAAGAAACTGTACCAGTTCTATGTTCATGACGCACCCATGTCTTCGAGGCATAAAGGCAAATCAAATGCACCTAGTGATATGGAGATTGATACAGCGGACCTTTTAGTGGATAATGGAGATGACGAACTAGAGAGCTACCTGTATGAGTCTAGTGGGCCGAATGGTGCTGAAATGAATGAGTTGGATAAGTATATGGCAGATCCACCTCTCCGGCTTAGTGGTCAGTTTGATGTCTTGGCATGGTGGAAGAACCAGACTGATGAGTATCCTGTTCTTTCAAGAATAGCTCATGATTTGCTGGCTGTACAAGTCTCTACCGTCGCTTCTGAATCAGCTTTTAGTGCTGGTGGACGTGTAGTTGATCCTTTCCGTAGCCACCTTGAACCTGAAATTGTTGAAGCTTTGATATGCTTGAAAGATTGGATTGCTGCAGGAAGAAGAGGTTAGTTACAATACAACATTTCATGAGTTTGCTGTACAATATCTCCTAATCATATTTGCTGATTTTGTCTTGTTTGATTGTTTGATTTTCAGAAAAGAAGGTTGGTTCCATTGTTTGTGATCTTGAAGTTATTGAGGCCCTTGTAGAGAAGTTGACTATTGAGGTAACATAATTTTGTGCTTCTCAAAATTTGATTTACAAACTTGTTGCCTGTTGGTCTACTTTTTGTGAACATGATAGGATAGGATGGCCATAAGTGAGAGTAGTCAATAGCATTGTCTTAGGTTGATCACAAATTTTGATATTGCAGTTGGTCTGATGATTCATCTTGTATTGTAGGACGATGATGTTGCGGACAGTGATGGAGAAATGGATGCGCATGGGTCATGGTCAGCTGCAAATGAGCATGATTTCTATGGCATTTAAGTTGTGGTCTGCTGGTCTATTTATGTTTGAAATTTGCCCCTATTGGACTATTTACTTCAAAACTTGTGTGTGACTCAATGACTGTCTAATGTTTGTATTAATATTAATACTTATGTACTTGAGAGTTGAGACTTGGGCTCTTGCACTTGCTGGTGCAGTGATGCCTGCTTGTAAATACTTATGTTTGGAGTTTGCTGCTTGTTATTGTATTGGCTAGCTTGCTGCCTTGCTGCCTGCTGGAATGTTACATGTTGCCATGTTGGATGTTGCTGTTGTCGTATGTTAGAACTTGATGTTCGCTTATGCATAGCTGGAATTATCTTTTCGTGCTTAATGCTTGAAGTTGTTACATGTATTATACCGTATAGTGTTTTCGATTCCCGACCGTAATCGACTGGTTCCCGATCGAACTCTTTCGTTCCCGATATCCCGTAATATCGATTTTGTTTTCCCGTCTGGCTCAACCGTTTCCGATCCCGTTCCCGGTAAAAAAATACAGGAAAGGGAATGGTTTTGGGGTTTTTCCGACCGTTCCCGACCGTTTTCATCCCTACACAACACTACCCGGTCGGTCTTTAAACGGCTGGGGGAAGAATATGCTAATGACGACTTGAGGAAGACGTTGCTCAGAAAGCGAACGACCCAAGCCGAAGAAGAAAAAATGAAAAGTCTGCCTAGAAGAATAGCCAAACTTGACGCCCGACGTTCAGCCTAAAAACGACTTGCCTCCACCGGACAGGACCTGGCGGAAGTTCTCCTCAAACGGACCACGACCACATCGAGGGCGCAGACCGAGTTCAGTCCAACCGAATCCGAATCACCCCTAACATTTTATGTTTTGCAAGAACAGTTACCCAAGAAGATCAACATCCCACAAATTAGATTCTACGATGGGACATCCGACCCAGACACCCACCTGGGACTATACACGTCATGGATGGATCTACATGGAGCACCGGATGCTCTACGTTGCCGAATGTTCTCCTTAACTATAGGAGAAAAAGCATAAAGATGGCACCATTCGCTCGCCCCACATTCGGTCGCCAGGTGGTCACAATTGAGTTCAATATTCCGAGCACACTTTATCGGATCCCAAGCTTGCCGAATTCCCAAAGAGTCGATCACTCACATCGTGCAAGGAGCAGACGAAAACTTAAAGGACTATATCACCCGTTTTAATGAACGATTACAAAACATAGATTCGTGCCACCAAGAAACCCTGCTCGTTTCAGCATATTCAGGATTGAGACCAAATTCGATGTTCAAATGGACCCTTTGCCAGAACAAAACCCAGACGTATCATGAATTCCTGATGAAGGCTCAAAGCATATCATGGCGGAAGAAAACATGTTCGTTCCGTCATTCCCGGCCATGAGCGAGCCGCCCACCAAAGTGAAAGAATCTCGACCGAACAAGGAGTTCATGAAGGACGAAAGAAATGCCCAATTCCGAGCCATGCAGAGGAAACGTCATGAGGAGCTGACGAACAGCTATCAAGGAGTGTACTCGGCTGGGGCTGCTGTCATGTACGAAGAATTAAAAAACAAGGGAATCATTCCGGATCCAAAACCGATAAGGGCGGACAAGGAGAATCTTGACAAGAGTCGATATTGCGCCTACCACAAATCCCATGGCCACAACACCGACCAATGTTGAAATGTAATATCTGCACTTTTGAAACTAATTGATGATCCGCAGGTAAAGAGGTTCATCAAGATGGACGGAGGCAACAGGAGGCCAAGAAATGACGACCGGATGAACGCAGAAGACGAACTCGACTTTGGACCGAATCCACGAAGGATGAACGAACACCCCAAGGAGATCCTGACGATTAGTCAGGAGCAACGATGCGAGACAAGCGCATCCTGGGGAAGGAAAAGGACAGCATCCGCTCGGGACGAGGAGCATTCGGTCCACATTCCAATCTGACGAAGCGGACCTCCAACGAGAGTCAATACGAGCCGTGAAAGTTCAAATGTGTCGAGAAGGTAGGCCCAAGCATACGTTCGAAAGGCGTATAACACAGGACACCAAGTTAGCCGAGCAGAGGCCCGTCAGCACATACCCATGCCCACAAACCTGATAATGTTCTCAAACGAAGACTCACTCCCGTTCGATAATCCACACTCAGACGCACTCGTAATCACAACCCCAATCTTCCGTATCCCAGTCCACCGAATCATGGTGGACACCGGAGCGTATTCGAGCATTTTATACTACACCGCATTTCTTAAAATGGGAATAGACCGAAGAGTACTACGCCCGTGCAATGACCGTATAACTAGATTCAACGAACAGACGACCATTCCCGAAGGAGAGATCACGTTGCCGATCGTACTTGGAGGATCAGGAGCGAACGGACGCAGGATCATGGAAACTTTCAAGGTGGTGAAAACAGCCAGCGAATACAACGCCATCCATGGACGAACGGCCCTATACAAGCTGAAGGCAGCCGTATCAATCTTCCATTACTCAATCAAATTCCCCACGGAGAACGGGACGGGATTCCATTACGACAACCAAAGGGAAGCAAGAGAATGCATCATGGCGATCCCATCACTTGAGATACACTCGGTCATGATAGCGAACGAGGAAAGAAGTCAGATAATTGAGCCGACAGGTGAGCCGGAGCAGTGGGGAGAGAAAGATGAGGAAATCCCGCCTGAACAGCCAGAAGACAGCTCGGTCGTTGGTAGTTAAACGAAAGAAAGAGGAAGAGGGAAGAACCGGTCGAGAGCCCAGAGGAGGAGGACGAGTGTCCCTTGCCAACGTCACCAAGCGCGAATGCATCCTCACCCATGAAAAATGGACAGATCGAGAAAGTTGTGGAAGGGTCGGAGGCCAATCACTCCAACCTGAACGAAGAAGTAAGTCGTAAAGCCGTCCGAAAAAAGGATGACCCGTTCGATGAGGAGGACCGAACGGCAAATCGGGGGCGGCAACCAGGGAAAGAACCAATTGAAGAGAACGAGTTGGACCTCAGAGATCAATTCAGAGGGAAGAAATTTGAACGTGCAGAACCCAATGAGGACACGGAGGTGATTTATCTAGATGAGCCAGCCTGCACCAAGTCATTGCGCATCGGACGGAATATAGGCAAACCCATCTGGTCCAGGTTAATTGCCTTTTTAATCGAAAATGCAAATGTCTTCGCCTGGACGCACGAAGATATGGTGGGGATCGATTTGAACCTAGCGTGCCATAGCCTCCGAATAGACCGAACGGTGAAACCAATCGTACAGAAAAGAAGAAAGTTGGGATCGGAGAGACAAGGAGCACTCGAAGGAGAAGTGATAAAGCTGATTGACAATCGTTTCGTCTGCGAAGCTAAGTATCCAGCTTGGGTATCCAATCTGGTTTTGGTGAAGAAGAATAATGGGACATGGCGATTGTGCGTCGACTTCAGCGATCTCAACCGGGCCTGTCCCAAAGACAGTTATCCGTTGCCCAGCATCGATTACATGGTGGATGCGACGTCCGGACACGAACTCATGAGATTCATGGATGCTTATTCGGGGTACCATCATATCCCAATGGACCCGAACGACGAGGAGCACACATCTTTCTATTCGGCCAGGGGACTCTACTGCTATACCATGATGCCATTCGGTCTAAAGAATGCCGACGCTACTTACCAGAGGCTCATAAACAAGATGATTACAGATCAAATCGGATGAACCATGGAAGTTTATGTGGATGATATGCTTGTTAAATCTATTTTTGCGAGCGATCATGTAACTCATCTTAATGAAATGTTTTCTATTTTGCGCGATTAGTCTATGGTGTTAAATCCAAAGAAATGTACGTTTGGTGTAGGTTCGGGTAAGTTTTTAGGATACGTTGTTAGTCAAAGGGGAATCGAAGCAAACCCCGACAAAATTAAGGCAATACTCGAACTAAAACCCCTAGTCGATTCATACCCGTCTAACGTGTAGGTTAGCAGCGTTAAATCGATTCATATCCATGTCCAGGATAAATGTAAGCCCTTTTCCGAGGTAATTAAAAAGAACAAAAATTTCGAATAGACGGTCAAATGCCAACACGCGTTGGATCACATCAAGGAGTCGCTCGTCTGACCACCCATTCTACAGAAGCCAATCCCGAGAGAGATGTTGTATTTATACTTAGGAATAACTTCGACTGCTGTAAGCGCCGTGCTCGTCCGAGAAGAAGATTTGAACCAACATCTGGTTTATTACGTAAGCAAGGCGTTACATGAAGCTGAAGTCCGATACCCGCCGATCGAGAAGTTGATTTTTGCCTATGTGACTGCTTCGAGAAAAATCAGGCCATATTTTCTTGAACATCGGGTGATCGTCCTATCCGCTTATCTAATACGACAAATCCTTCACAAACCGGATACGTCGGGACGAATGATCAAGTGGGCCGTCGAGCTCGGACAGTTTGATTTACAATACAAACCCCGACGGCGATAAAAAGCCAGGCGCTATCTGACTTCGTGGCCGAGTTCATGACGGGGGCCGAGCCAGTCCAGACTACAAAGAAATGGGAGATTTACATAGACGGGTCGACCACGACCGATGGATCCAGAAGCGGAGTTGTGATCGTCAGCCCTTTGAAAAAGCTGTATTGCCATTCGGTCCAATACTTGTTCGCCGCGACCAACAACGAGTCCGAGTATGAGGCACTGTTATCTGGTCTGGATTTTGCCCACTCGATGAACATCACAAATTTAAAAGTGTACTCGGACTCAATGCTGCTAGTAAAGCAAATCTCGGGAGAGTTCGAGACGAAGGAAGCTCATTTGGTGCCATACTTACACTTGGCTCGCAAGAGAATGACACGAGCAAACATCCAACTCGAACACGTCCCCCAGTCAGAAAACTCTCAGGTAGATGCGTTGGCACGTTTGGCATCCAGTCGAGAAAGGGATGAGATCGAATATGTATATACACGGCACCAGGAGAAGCCAGCCATTCAGACGGAGAAAATCATGACGATCAGGGAGTCAACTGGCTACAAGTCTCCCGAATGGATGGATTCGGTCTGTTCATACCTAAAGACTGGAGAACTCCGGACAGACCCCAAAGACGCCCGATCGATGAGGATCCAGGCAGCAAGGTACACAATCATAAGAGAAACATTGTACAAGAGGGGCTACTCGAACCCGTTGCTCAAGTGTGTAGGCGCCGACGAGGCTGAACGAGTCATGCGAGAAATACACGAAGAAGTATGTAGGAATCATTCGGGCGGACGAGCGTTGGCACACAAAATCCTGCGGCAGGGATACTACTGGCCTACGTTAAAGAGGGATTCGTTCGATCTAGTAAGACGATGTGTTAAATGGCAGACGTTCACCCCGAACTTGAAGCAACCGGCCAATCTGCTCACGTCAGTTTTCAGTCCTTGGTCGTTCGCCAAATGGGGAATAGATCTGATCGGACCCTTGCCAACGGGAAAAGAGGGAGTCAAGTACGCAGTCGTAGCGGTCGACTATTTCACCAAATGGGCAGAAGCCGAACCCTTGGCTACTATAACCGAGCAGAAGATGATCGATTTTTATGGAAGTCAATTGTCTGCCATTTCGGTATTCCACACTCTGTGGTCACCGATGACGGACGACAGTTCGAAGGAAAGAGATTCGACACTTTTTGCGAGGAGTTGGGGATTCGACACCATTTCTCCACCCCCTACCATCCGCAGTCGAACAGACAAGTAGAGGCCATCAACTAAATCATCAAACATGGGTTAAAGATATGAATGGAAAGTTCGAAAGGGGCCTGACCGGAAGAAATTCCGAGCATCCTATGGTCATATCGGACCACAGCGAGGTCCACGACTGGAGAAATGCCGTTCTCATTGGCGTACGGTTCGGAGGCAATGGTCCCGGTTGAGATCGGGTCAGAAATGTACCGAGTGAGGAACTTTGAAGAGGAAGCGAACAACGGAGGGTTGCGGTCAAGTTTAGATCTAATAGAAGAATCACGGACGCAGGTCGAGCTAAAAAAACGCAGCATATAAACGGGTGACCGAAAGACATTTCAACACGAGAGTCAAAGTTCGGCTTTACCAACCGGGCGATCTTGTGTTGAAAAGAGTAACGGAGGCCGGATCCGGGTCCCCTGAAACCGAAATGGGAAGGACCGTACCAAGTCGACGTCGTACTCAGGAATAGGGCCTACCGTTTGAAGTACATAGATGGAACACCACTAATGTATCCCTGGAATGCAATGTACTTGAAAAAAATATTATCAATGAATAGTCCAACTCTTGTCACAAAAAGACCCCAAGTAGGGTAATAACCGGACCACTTAAGGTTTTCCGGTAAAAAATAAAAAGACCCCAAGTAGGGTAATAACAGGACCACTTATGGTTGTCCGGTCAAAAATAAAAAGACCCCAAGTAGGGTAATAACCGGACCACTTAAGGTTGTCCGGTCAAAAATAAAAGGACCCCAAGTAGGGTAATAACCGGACCACTTAAGGTTGTTCGGTCAAAAATAAAAGGACCCTAAGTAGGGTAATAACCGGACCACTTAAGGTTGTCTGGTCAAAAATAAAAAGACCCCAAGTAGGGTAATAACCGGACCACTTAAGGTTATCCGGTCAAAAATAAAAGGACCCCAGTAGGGTAATAATTGGACCACTTAAGGTTGTCCGGTCAAAAATAAAAAGACCCCAAGTAGGGTAATAACCGAACCACTTAAGGTTATCCGGTCGAAAATAAAAAGACCCCAAGTAGGGTAATAACCGGACCACTTAAGGTTGTCCGGTCAAAAATAAAAAGACCCCACGTAGGGTAATAACCGGACCACTTAAGGTTGTCCGGTCAAAGATAAAAAGACCCCAAGTAGGGTAATAACCGGACCACTTAAGGTTGTCCGGTCAAAAATAAGAAGACCCCAAGTAGGGTAAAGGCCGGACCACTTAAGGTTGTCCGGTCAAAAATAAAAAGACCCCAAGTAGGGTAATAACCGAACCATTTAAGGTTGTCCGGTCAAAAATGGAAAATTTTCGAATGAGATAACAGCCGGATTATCCAAGGCCGTCCGAGGAAAATCGAAATTGCGCAAAGGAAAGAAGCAACGGAAATATAAGTCACACACTTTATTTATTATCAATACTTAAGGAAATCATTCTAAAACACGAACCCTACAGGGAATCAACCATCCCCGGGTTCGGAACATACCATTATTCAAAACCACACACTGAAAAGTAATTATTCAAATGACAAACAACCCACGCAAACATACTTAAAAAAAAGAGGAGGAAAAATGGAAATAACTACTAGAAAGCGGTCGAAGGTCAGGCAGGAGGTTGCTGTCCAGACCCCGCATCGTTATCATTCTCATCTGTCCCTTCATCTTGATGGTCTGGAGGATGGCTCGGGCTAGCCCCGGTCGTATCCGCGGCAGATTTGGAGAGTGCAGAATCCATCAAACGGCTGTCATAGGTCTTCTCATCATCCTCAGTGATCACGGCCGAAATCTTCATCTCCTCGAGCAGAGCCAGCCGATCGAACTTGATGTCACGGATGGCCTCGAGGTCTTTCAGAGTCTTGCCTCCATCTTTCATTGCGTGAATCACCCAGTTTAACCCGAGTGCGGCGTTCAAGTCCATAT
>CACSLK010000984.1:10231905-10245511 GCA_902706635.1 Striga hermonthica
AAACGATCCTACTTTAGGATGTCGGGGATCGGGTGTTCATGCCCTTTCTCCGTAATGCGCCTACCTGGATTCCCAACCCTCACGATTTTTAAAGTCGACGGATTTTCCTCTTACTATAAATTCCGTTCTTGTCGGGATTGACATGTAGAATGGGACTCTATCTTTATTCTTGTCCGATTAATCAGGTCTTTAAAAGACCTAAGGATTTCATACGGGCCCGAAAGCCTTTCAGAGTATAGGGTCGCATGCGCTTGGTAGTCTTATAACTCAAAAATCTAAAGGCGGTTGATGTTGTCTGAGGTTTAGAAAGGGCTGATTTCGTGGCAGAGTCAAAGATAGTCGTTGTTAATTGTTAATAGAACGGAATCGGTGGTGCCGGCCGAGAAAAAGGTGCAGCACCAATAAATCCATGAGAGATTATTTGGAAAAGAGCCTCATTGAGCCCCATATCAGGGACATTAAAGCAAAGGGTCCGACTAGCACAATTGATTGATAGCCTATCCTGCAAATTCAAAGTTCAGAAATCCACACAATAGTATATCAGATAAAAAAATTTGAAAACTTGGCGTAAACTAGAGAATCACTGCGGTATTATATCGTAGTGATTCGTTAATTCAAACTCATTATTCATTTTTTGGCTTAACGTAAGAAAATTTTTTTTGTCATTCTATAAGAAAGATTTTTTTTTTCATTTTTGATTCATAAAAACCATAAAAATTAGATAGAATACCTTCACCCTTTTCAACCGATAGTGAAAGAACAAAATCGGGATAGATATCAATACCTAGTCTGGGTAAAAAAAATAGAGATCAAAAGAAATAACTCTCGTGGTCCCGAATCCGAAAATACAAGTATGAAACATTAAACATCTTGTCAGCTGGCTTTCGTGATTGAATACGAAACACTAACTACTACTTCTTTCTTCGTAAGTGAGGTGAGGTCAATTGCATCTCAACGAACGAAGCGAAGCGCAAGCACTCTTAAAACCAATATTATTTCGATTAATAAAAGGTTTTCAATGCAAAGGATGAAGAAAATAAAAGAAGTATTGTTTATCTAAAATCAAAAAATAAACTCGCGGTTTAGTTTCATCCCAAGACTTCTTTCTGCCGGTTCTAGATTTTCCAATAAGAATGCTACTTTTTTACTGTTCTTATATATTCTAATATAATAGTATAATAGAAGCCTTCTCATCATTGACTGATCGGGCACAATCATCCTATCCGAAGCGAAACATTCCAGGTTTGATTTTGAATGATAAAGGCATTATTTACATACCGTGGTAGAAAAGGCCAGCCTTTAGAAAGAGCTATGCTAAGTACAAGGCGCACAGTAGTGGACATTACAACAGGGCTCTCTTCGAGCTAGAAAATACCGCTCTTTCAATTTGCTTTTTAATATGTCAAAAATGGGTTGAAAAAAGGAATCCTTTGCTCGGGGCCAACCAAAACATGTATTCTTTACCTCCTTATGCATTCATAACACAAGACTTTACTACTCAAGCTGCATTATATACTCATCACCAATATATTGCAGGATTTATCATGACAGGGGATTTTGTTTCTCTCTTTATCTTTGGATTCCTATCTAATGATCCGGGTCGTAATCCTAGGCGTGAAGAATAAAATAAAAAGAGTTTTTCTCAGTTCATTTTTGAATTTTCTTAGGATTTTATCTATTCCACTCAAGAACGCACGTCCAAGGTTGAAGCTGATGTCGGGAACCTTAGCGAACAGCTAGACAGACAACAACATGCAGGAAAATGTTGAGTCGTGCCAAAGCTATGATCGAAGAGCTTAGTAGCACGTTGAAGGATTCCAAACCTCGCCCAAAGTCTGTAAGACTTGTTTCGGAGAAAGTGTGATAATTTTTTATCTCTCTCAAGATCTCTCTTAATTCGAAAATCCATAAATGCCATTCACGAATTTCGATGTCCATAGGTATAGGAATAGACAAGGTCCTCCCTTTTAAATGAGAACAAAAGGACTATCCGCCTAATCTGGACAAGCAATGAGCGCATTACCGAACTAAAAGTAGAAATCATCTGCTTCCCCACTCGCTTACTGGCATCTTCGCCCTTCTTTCTAGGGTAAGTGGATTTTTTGGATTCCTTTATTCAGCCTAGGTGATCCCTAGCGGAGCTCTACCAACTGAGCTATATCCCCCCGAGCCAAGCGGAGCATGCATGAAGTAGTCAGATGCTTCTTCTATTCTTTTCCCTTGCCGAGCTCTTGGAATTGGAATAAGTTTGGCAGCAGATCGCGAAATCTTGGCACCCTTGGGGTGATCTCGTAGTTCCTATGGGGTGGAGATGATGGGGCCGGTCCATGGATTTTCCTTCCTTTTCTTTTGCCGTCTTTCGCTGAAACTGGGATTGGCCTATTGACTTTGCCCTTCCTGATTCGGCGATCCTTAAAAAAAAAACTAAGTAAAGTTTCATCATTGAGCGACAAATGAGAAATTTATGGGAAGTTACAATCCCTACCACGAAATAGTGCACCTACACGCCTTCGTCGCCGTTGTTTTTCGACCGGAAAGGCTCTTCGAAAATCTATCCCGTGTCCCGTCCGCCATGATTGCACGCCGGAAGAACTCCCAACTCATATCTTTTTCTTTTTTTTCGTCTCATAGCACTGAATAGGGAGCCGCTGAAGACATCAGCTACGCCTAGCATGTGAAATGGATGCATAAGGATGTTATGTTCAGCCTGAAATACAATCATGAAGTTGAAAGTACCAGAAATTCCTAGAGGCATACCATCAGAAAAACTTCCTTGACCGATTGGGTAGATCAAGAAAATAGCGGTAGCAGCTGCAACAGGAGCTGAATATGCAACAACAATCCAAGGAATTATTCATCCACTCTAATATTGATTGGATACCCGAACACCCAGAAATTCTCGCGAGTCTGTCGTATCTAAAGCAACCCCTGCCCCTTTACAAAACTATTAATTGAATTTCCGATTAGAAGCTACACTCTGATTCAAGATCTAGTCATTAGACACTGCCTTCCCTAATCAGCAATCAGATAACTCACGAATTGTTTAATCAAATTGCACCTTTGATAAATTCTCCTGAAATTTTTATGTCTTTTCTGAATGATAAGGAGAGAAAAAAATTGGATCAAAAGAAAATGCCATTTTGGAGTTTTATCAACAATTTGCTTGTGTAGGTGGGGATCCGGTATTTTCTGAATCCTTATGTAAGGAATTACAAAAGAATAGTTTTCATTCGGTTTGAATAAATTACATATCTCAGTTTCAATAAATTCAAAAATTCAACAAAACCCCCAAGCCGGCCTTATCTTCTCTTGGATATCAAAAAAGGCAACATTAAATCGATTTAACCGAGAGGTTGCTTTCCTTGGTCTTCAAAGAAGTATTCACATTTCTTTTGAACGAAAAAAAAAAAGAAAAACTTCATACAAATGAAACATGTGTCAGGAACCAGATTTGAACTGGTGACACGAGGATTTTCAGTCCTCTGCTCGGCTTCGCCTTTGAAATCGGATACTGTTCCAATTTCGTACTGAGATAGGCAAGCAATGACTTTTGGTGTGATCACTCCTTCTGAGTTCGTCCCTCGCTTTGCTTCAGGGTGCTGCCGTCAAGTCACCTATGCTGTCGATTCCGAGAGTCAGAAGTATTGGCGAAGCGCAATGAATAATAATTTAAGTGCTTCATTATTTTTGAAGAAGAATCGAGGTGATCAAAATGTACGAAAAAATAGAAAAAAACGAGAAACAACCCTGCATTAGATGTGATATACTATATTAACATTAACAGAGCAGCCACTCTTCTGACAGTTCAAGATGCTATGATCGAAAGCGTCCGCCCAGAGTCAAAGAGATGAGGATCAAATCTCTTGTTGAGGAAGAAACTATGCAGGAATGGGAGTTGCCCCTTAGCCTCGATAGACTCGGCAGCTTCGCTGCCTTAGCGTATCCTCTTCCGTAATTGATGGCTTTGAGCTTAAGATAAGTAAGCGGGGAATAGAACGAACTATAAGTGCGGGGAACAATTATGTGAGTCATTAATTTTCTTCCCCTAGTCTTCAACACAAGAAATCTTCGACCCAAGAAGACCCAAGAAAGGGGTGTAGTCCCGGAGATTAGAGGTAAGTTGCTCTTAGACTAATGTAATTCTACCCATCTTACGCGAGCCATAGCGCTTTCTTTAAAGAGTGGTTCTATCCAGCCAGGACATATCTAGATCTTTTAAGTACTACGGGAGACGTCCCTGCTGGGGGACATTCGAATGAAAACTTTTGTCGGGGTGGCTCATGGAGTACTTCTGTTATATATCCATATGCGCGCGGGGGCGAATCCTGCAGTTCGCTTAAGTAAGCTATCTATCCGTCTGACACCTTGACTGCATCCCCTTGCTCGCAAAGATCTTCTTTCTAAAGAGATTCGATTCGGAACTCTTATATGTCCAAGGTTCAATATTGAAAGAATTTCAGTTTTTTTTCCTAGGCGCCCTTTTTTGTGGGCTTTTAGTTTAATGTTTCTATTCAGTGGATGCAGTTATTGGCAAGAACTTATTGAATCCATCGTGTGGGCTCATAATAAATTAAAAGTTGCTCCTGAGGAGAAAGCCCATTAAAGGTCGACAACAGGATGCATCCTACAGCTCTAGGCGGATAAGGTTTGCTTAAAGCGCTAAAATAGGTGCTTCTAGCCGGAGGGCTCTTACGGAAATGGGCTCACTTAAAGCGCCAGGTGCTGACGGCCTTAACAACTTTCCAGCTCGCGGGCTAGGAACTAGCTCGAGTCGGGGCTATACTGATCTCCTCTCGATAAAAGTAGATATGACATAAAAAACTATATTTAGCTATTAGCCTTCAGACTAGCAGCACCATTCCTTGCTTCTTAATAAGGCTAATATTCGCGAGGAGCTGGATGAGAAGAAACTCTCACGTCCAATTCTGTAGTAGAGATGGAATGCCGAAACAATCATCCACTATAACCCCAAATGAGAGTTATATAAATAGGGGAGATCATGTCTTATTGATTGGAAATCAGTAGTACGGGAGACAACTCTTCTTTGTTCAAGGAGTAGATTCGCTCTTGGAGAAGGAAATGAAGATTTCCGGGAGGAGTGGAACAGAGGTAGCGACCGGTCAAAGGAAGATAAAGTGATTGGCCAGCTTCCATATTGTGACGGGCGGTGTGTACAAGGCCCGAGAACGAATTCACCGCCGTATGGCTGACTGGCGATTACTGGCGATTCTGACTTCATGCAGGCGAGTTGCAGCCTGCAATTCAAACTGAGGCCGGGTTTTTGGGGTTATTTTAATAATTAATAAACAAAAAAGAAATAAGTCTATTTTTTACTTTTTACCATTCCGAAGTGATTTATGAAACTACTAATAAGTCCTTTCATGGCAGTTCCGTCTATCACTTTATTGTGAAATACCAGAGTGGCTCGTTCTGCCATAAGTACCTCCCTGTTATGCTGAGTACAATTCGACAATGGGTTTAAGTCAGTGATTGTGGGGTCGGGGGGAAAGAATAGAAAAGGTGATTTCACTATATTTCTGACCGGGGATAGGTCCTCCTTGCCTGCAAGCACCCAGACTTTCTACCCGCTCCAGCTTCATACTCCTGAAACCCTTTACCTGATCCGATAGGCAAACTAGAAGGGCCGCTAAGGAATCTCGACCCTAGTACTAGGACGGATCGGGGATCGACCATAAGGAGAGGAGAGGAAGTGAGAAAACTCAACTAGGTACTTTGCGTTTTTTTACTAAAAAAGCGATATATCCGAGATTCGTTGTGCCAATCCATCCGGGGATCTTTTCGGTGAATCGTCTAGGATAACTCCCATCTTGAAAGTTAGGTGGCATTTTTTGAATATATCCGCGATTTCTATTGATTTCTAATCCAATAGAAAAATTAATTGGTTCGGACCAATCAAACTAATTCTTAGTGCTTTCTTAATTCTTATAGAATAAAATAAAAATTTGATTGACCTTTTGATAGAATTGATATGCTTAGTGCGTGACTCGTTGGTTTTTGTTATTTATAGCCAGTCATTAATAACTTGATTATTTTTAGATAATAGTAGATAGAAAGAACGCTTGTAAGTAGTCCTATTAAAACCAAGGAATATAGGCCTGCCCGCCATCCACACCAGAATAAATAGAGTTTTCCGAAAAAACCTGCTAGTAGAATGTTTCTTACTTTGAAGTTCTACATAAACATTCAAAACTTCCTATCCAGAGGATTTTTCTTGTTTTCATCCTAGCGTATTCCAATAAAATGATTCCAGTAAATAGCAGAATCGTGGATAGGGAACTATACGAGCGACCTACCCCAATTTATTGTAGAAATTTTCGGTAATAAATACCGGGGTTTTGCAGTATTGGATTGATCACAATTCTATAAATTCCATTTACTATGCATTACTTGTGAAGTATGTGTTCGTGTATATCCTCTTGATCTACTCGTTGGTGATTGAAAATTGGAAACTGATATTTGAAAGAAACGATTACTTAAATTCCATGTTGTCAGAGAGTTGAACAACGAAAGTAGATGGCGAGTGCCTGATCGAATTGATCAGGTCATGTAAGAACAAGGTTCAAGTCTACCGGTCTGTTAGGATGCCTCAGCTCAAATTTGAGTTTAAGGCAGTAGATACTTTGGTTCTTATCCTCATAAATAATATTAGAGTTGTTTCTCGTTTTTTTTCTATTTTTTTGTACATTTTGATCACCTCGATTCTTCTTCAAAAATAATGAAGAACTTAAATTATTATTCATACTTAATAAATAAATGAAAATTTGTTTCAATTCCTTTTAAAGACCTCTTACCCCACATATATCATCAGCATATTGTTTTAGCTCGGTGGAAACAAAACACTTTTCCTTAGGATCCTCGCAAATAGAAATAGAGAACGAAATAACTAGAAAGATGGGCGAAGGCGGAACTACGATCATAGAAGAAGGTAGCCAGCTCCAGGACCGGAAAAAGCACCCATACTGCCGTCGGATTTTCCATTCACAATAAACTTGACTTTCTGAGGAATTCTTCTTCTTTACCTATGGCCATGAGCGGGAGAAGCGGAGGATTGGGACTTTCCCTTTAATAATATCTAAGATATCAAAGCTACTACTACCAAAACATATGATATAGCACCGTCTTCTTCATCTGTACCTGAAACAGATTCGCTCACAGCTTCAATCTATTGATTGCATCTTCTTTTTTTTTTATCGTCTTTGACTTAGGTTGGGATTACCTAAGATAAGACCTAAATGGTCAAAGTAACCTAACTAAGAAGATGCGACGTGATCTTAAAATCACGCGCGATGAGTGGGTATCCCAGGTATGGCCCTGATATAATCCCAAAGTCTAAAGATCAGACCCTTTCTAGGATTAGATATTATTACTAGAACGTTCAATCTTTTTGGCAGAGGGTGAGATAGATACCAGATCTTCCATCATCTAATGGAAGGAGCTGCTTTCTCTTGCCGGGTCAAAGCGTAATCCGATCTTGTGTCTGCTATTCCCACGCCCTCACTCCCTGGCCTTTCATCATGAGGACTAGTCTTGCTTTTGGCTCGCATTCGACTGGATAGCTACTGGCTTTTAACCCTTTCCACTTTCTTTCGCTTTGGCTTGCTTGAATGGGCAGACAGACCAAACCCTTCTGACCCTTTTTTATACTTTTTAAAAGGCTAAGGCAAGACGACAGAAAAGGGTCGATGTAATTGAGGATCGCCCCTCGCCCATTAACTGAGATCCGATTCCATTCCTTCTCTTTCTGTGGCATTTTTCCTTTCGGAAAGAATGTTATTTGGAATTTTCTCTGTAGATTTAATAAAGCTTAGCGCTTGTGCAAAGTAGCGCTGTCGCCCCCTGTACTAAATGATTGAGCTACCCATGCTATAACTCCACTACTCCACTGTCAACTGATCGAACATCACTGATGAATGTGACACTAGCATCTACTTGAAACCCATTACGGATATTAAAACCATCAATCTCTACCTCGGTGCTGCTTACTCCTTACCTATTGCTATCGGTCCAGCTCTTAGTAGTCCACTAAAATAAAAGGAGTCAACGACCTTGACAAAGGAACTTGTCCCAAGAGTCGAAGACGGTGAAACCCGAGATAGAGAGATCCAAGAGCCCGAAACTGAACACTTTCTGTTTTCATGTCCATGTTCACATAGAGGTGAAATCGAGAGTGCATGTATATAATATGTTCCCATGGACCTTCGGTCTTCGCTTTGTCAAGGCTTTAGGGAACCCGACCCTTTCTTCGAGGTAGCCTGTTCTTGCTCAGGTGCCTTGAGTGCTGCAGATGGTGCTGGCGATTCTTGTGTAGCCGGTGTCTAACGTCGGGTCAACTCATGAGGCATTTGGGGATGGAAAGAATATAAGCGAGTGTCAACCCAAGCTTCAACGTACTCTTTTTTAAAGAGCTTCTCGATCAATAGCTTATTATTCTGAAATTTCAATAGAAATCTATCCGTGGCTGAAGACAAATCAAACGAGAATAAAGTGTGCTTCCCAATCAAACGCCGTAAATGCCTTTCGAGGTTTGAATTTCTTCGTGGTAGTACCCTCAGTAATGGTCGCATAATATCTTTTGAATAAAGGAACTGGTTTCGGAGCGGAGTATTAGAAGGCAATGCTACCAGTCGTGTAATTGAGAGACCAAGAGAGAGGACGCTAAGGGGCGAGACTAAAAGAAGAGGTCAATTACATCGAATGACCAAACAAACTTTTCGAAGCGCAGTGAAGGGTAAATGTAATTTAGACTTGTGTGCTTTGTATTCTCGGAATAAACGATCGCGATGTAGCAGGGTCATAACTCTCTTCAAATGTATCCTAATTTTTTGCCTAATTCTTCTTCTGATGATCGATTCAACCTCAATTTAGGTAGAAGCGGCTTAAGCTGCTTCACTCTCTAAGAGACAACAACATTAGGCTAAAGCAGAGAAGCATTCACACATCGATAATAAATTTCAAAATAAACAAGAGAAATAAATAATTCAATCAAATAAAATAATATTACTATGGTTCGGTGGTATGGTTCAACAACGACCCCTATTGAATTATTTGGCCCCACTCGTTATCAATGGGATCAGGGTTACTTCCAGAAAGAGATATATCGAAGAGCTGTAACATCCCGCCTAATATTACTATAATCATGTTCACGCTTATAATTTGAAAACACTGATTTAAATTTTTGAAAAACTCAACTCAATATCGAAAACACTTTATCTTGCGGGATGCTACCAACTGCTAACGATATACTCTCTATCTCTTTAAAGGTTCTAGGCATATATGCATCTAATTGTACTCTTACTAACTCTCGGACTCTGGGTCGGTAAATCATGCATGGTCTAAAAGTCTGAAATCTGAAGTACAAGTTTGAACTGCGAAAGCAAATAATAGTTTGAATTCACAAACAACATACTTAAATCAACATGTTCAATAAATACTACATGACATGTTCATCAAAATATCCTCATGCTTATGACCACCACCACATATCCAACTCACGCACCACGCAGGACCAGGGACAGATCCACATTTTGATTAGGGGGCTATTGTCCCCTCAAACTTTTGATTATTTAATATGTATATATATGCATATGGTAAGTATATCACTTATTTGTATTCTTTACTATATAAATATATAATATAAGTATGTTCAATTTATACTTATATTCCATAAAAATTACTAATTATTGTACTACTCTCTCTATTAATCATTTTTAAGTACGTTATTTTTGTTAGTAAATTTTCACTCTCCATCATAATATTTTGTTTTCTTTTTTTTTTAATAAAGAATTTAATAAAATTGAAGGAATGAGATAACTGTATCTCAAAATCAAAAATTGAAATAGCAGATCATGCAAGATATGAAATTTTACGGGATTGAAAAGTAATCGCAAGAACTATTGACAATGAATTAATTGTTAGTGAGTCTCGTGATATAAAATAATACCAAACACAATTTTTATAATATCGAAGTCCATAAGTTATATCTTATTTTGTACAACATTTTTATTATTTATGTTATCTATTCAATATAAAAAGAAATTGTATGCATGTGTGTGTGTTATAAAAATTATATGTCATCTTTAAAGGTGTTATTCAAGTAGAATCAAGCTAAAACATCTCATGTTCAAGCCCGTGTTTAATTAAAAAGTAAGTTAGCTCCGCTGGACTCATTTAATAGACAAGTAAGACACAAGTCAGGTAGTACACAAATTTGATTTTGTGTCTAAGATTGATTCATTTAAGTAAAAGAAAAGGTTAAGCTCGAGTTTTTGTTAGTCAGACGAGTTGTGCTCGCAAACAGTTTTTTCCGATTAACAACTCTAGTCCCCCCCCCCAATGTTTTTTCTAGATCCGCCCCTGCGCAGGACTCCGTCACCTGAAAAATGGTTAGTGGAGGGGGGGAGCATAAAAATTCACGTGCTCCGCCGAAACGGGCACTGAATACACAACTAATATAATAACATATCATGATATCGACATATATACAAGTACCTAATAGGTTTGGCAGAAACAATACGATGATAAACATTGTACTAACGCATCGCGAACTAAACATATATCTAATATGATAAACTCATCTCAACCTAAGCATACATCTAATATGATAAAACATCACCACATGCATATAAATAAGTAACTGTATATAACTTGTGCTCAATTGATTGTCTATATCTACTGGTCAACTGATTATCTATATGTAACGCCCCTTATATTTTTACTAATTATGAAGCTCGACTTTATTTTCATAAATAACAACTTTCCTTATTTGATGCATTTAGTTATTAGTATTTGCATTAAATTGAGTATTAAGTTATACGTCTAAGTCGTGGAGAGTTTATCTGATTTTTAATATTAAAAATCAGATTTATCTAGCTCAAGTATCGATTTTATTTTTAAGATAAAACTGAGCCTTAGAACAATCGAAATTTTATAAAGTCGGGTCGAAGCTCGGACGAGCCGACCCTTGGCCCAATACCCGATCCATTTTATGTCGGCCCATTTTTGTTTAATCGATTCCATGTTCCATTTTAATTCAGTCTGTTTTAAAAACCGAGCCCATATTTAATTTTTAAATCCCAGCCCCTTATTATTAAATCGATCGACTAATTAATTTAGTCTTAATCTCATTAACATTTACCGAGCCCGAACATTTAATTAGTCAAAGGTCAGTCAAACATGAGTACATAAAGAAACCCTAATATCACACCCCTTCATTCATCCACCTCCCAACATACTTCCAACTCAAAAACCCTAGATCTAAATCCTCCACCACCATCTCTTCAAAACCGAGCAAGAATCTAGTCATCACTTCCATTTTTCGGCGAACCACCGCACCTAAACCCGTCGGCAACCACGAACCCACCTCACGCCGGCAAATCGCGACCCTAACCTCACGCTGGCAAATCGCAACCCTAACCTCGTTGTTCGCGCCTTCCCGAGCTCAGCCTCGCCGACAAATCGCGTCGGCAGCCTTCGCAAGGTCTAGCTCCAGTTCACGCCTGTCAAGCCCGTTCGCAGCACTGGTCGCCCTTGCTCGTTTTTGTGCACGACGACCCAGTTCCAGCCCCGTTTGCAAGACGTCCAGCTCGCGTCCGTCGTCCCTGAGACCAAACCGTGAGCATCTCCCGTCCACACCCGAGTCCACGCACCGACGAGCCCAGTTCCGGCCGTTCTCTACCCGGTTCATGACGAGCACTCTCAAATCCGACCCGGTCAGCTCCAAAACCGTGACCCTCCAGCCCCGAGTCGACCCGGTCCAAGAGTCGGTCCATTCTACTAGCCTTCTCGACTTTCTGATTTTCGAATCGAGCCCGATTTGAGGTATAATTGCTTGAAAATTTCTCCATGAGCCAAGATATGATTATTAGTGAATTATAAAATTGAGAATTTGATGATTTGGGTGAAATTTGATTTTATGTGTATTTTTACGAGCATGAAACGGATATTTTTCGATCTCATTATCGCCAATTGATAAAATCATGTTTTAAATTTTATAAATCATATTGAATTGTCATGAGGCTTAGGTTCGAATTTCGTAATTTTTGGAGTTCGTTTGATAGACGAACCGGTTGTTGTGTTTTTGGACCGTTAATGCCCGTTTTTAGTTTGATGGGTTAGGAGTTGAATTTGAATGCAGTATTTTGGCCATAAATCTTGTTTGTTGAGGATGTTATGTTTAAATTTTGTGATTTTTGGATGTTGTTCGATGTAGTTAACAAATCGAGACGTTAGCCCCATTTTGTGATAGTTTTAGAAATTAGTTATATTTGAATTTTAGCTGCAATGGTTTAATATAAATTCCTTATTATAAATTGCATAGAGATTAGTGTTTAATTTTCGGCTTAAATGAGAAGTTATTCGAAGATCGAAAACCCTAATTTAGTCTGGTTTCAAATCCCGAGTAATTTCTAGATCTGAGTTAAGCGCCCAAGCCTAGTTCCATTTAAATAACCTTAGACGTCTTAGGTTTATAAATTAGTCCTTGGGTTTGGGGATGTGGTCGGTCGGCCGGTTAGTCGCCAACGGGACCATAACCTAGCCTAAGAAGGCTACTGAGGTTGTGTGCCTCGTAGCGAGCGTAACCGATCAACCGACGTGCATTAGCACGTACATTCAATGCATATCGTCGTCCCGCACACATGTCACATTCTCGTCCATTTGTTGGAGCCGAGCCACCAAGTGCGTGCTGTTGTAAGTTTTTTTACCGGAGTTAAATCAAAGGATTCAAACACCGGGTCGTTTCTCAAGAAAGGTTGGCCGGATTAAATTGTACGTTTATTCAATCACAGAAAGAAGAAACGAAGTCCTAAACATTCTAATTCAAGATTTTGGTTTTATTTATCAACTACGAATTATAAAAATAAGGCTAGCTATTCCAAACTCAAAGCTCAAACACAAATTCCAATAGTAATAAATGGACTAGGGTGTCGGGGATAATCGTTTCTAGTTCTCAATGCATTTAACTGGCAATCAACTACTCAGCTAACTGACTTAAAAACTAATTCATCTATAGATTCATTCTCAATAACTCACGAAACAAGAGAATAAACATAAACGAACAATTATCACATCAATTAGCACATAGACAATACGCTTCCGAACAAGTCTATTCTAAACGAGCCGAGATCAATTGATTTCTCCCCTTTCAATTCTAAAATCGAATGAATTAAGATGGTGATCAATCATCTAACCCTAGGTTTAACATAACTCGAATAGATTGAGCAATCAACATTCACACAAACGAAATTGAACCGGAACAATTATCCCCTAACATAGTTAACGAATTTAGCTACACATTATCAACTCAACATCCATATTCTCATCAAACAAAGCCATACCATTTATCAATGAAATGAAAAGAGAAGCTTACGATTAATGCATAATTCAATGTCAAATCCCGATAGCAATCCAAATCCAAAAGATAAAAGGGAGTCTTTCACTCTCCAAAATCCAATCTAAGCATAACCCAAGAGAAAATATGTAACACCCCACCTTACTAAATAAATCAGAGTAGCGCATTTATTCGCAAAGTCTGTGAAAACTAAAACATTTTTACTTTGCGAAACTGATTTGGGGTGCTACCGTGAAA
>CACSLK010000984.1:10269523-10280350 GCA_902706635.1 Striga hermonthica
GCGAGCACGCACGCACGCCAGCACCCGGCCGTGAGGCAACCGAGCAGTCAGGTACCATGTATGGGATGATTTCTTTGCATGACGTACCTATCTTTGCTTTGTTCAACACCGGGGTGACTCATTCATTCGTCTCGACTACGTGTTTAGAGGACATAGGAGTCCAGGGAGTGAGTGTTGTCGACCCCCTCGAGATCAGCCTAGCTTCAGGAAAGATTATAGTCATGAGCTCCCTGGCCAAGAAAAGCATGAGTATTAGCGACAAAACTTTAAAGGCTGATGCGTTTGTGATCGAGATGAGGGACTTTGATCTCATTCTCGGCATGGATTGATTGGAGAGATACCAGGCAGACATCTGATGTCGTGACAGAGAGGTGACGTTGCACTTAGCTGAGGGAAATCACATCACATTGTTTTTTTCTGAAACGATAGATGTTTTATCCATAACTCAACAAGAATTGTTTGAGTACCATGAACTGCCTCTATCCTAAGAATTTGAAATAAAACTGAGAAGCCACCAAACATATGATGACTTAAAACCTCATCATGACTAAAGCCTTAGAGATATAAACTGATAAAGAAAAACCAGAGAGCAAGTGCTCCACCACTGCAAACTGGCTAGCAAGAGCCTACTCCTCTAACTAACTAAAACAACCAGTCTAACCACAAACAACAGATCAAATGACACATAGATTACATAGAAGATTTAAGATTAACATCTTTAAATTCGAGCCAGTCAGAATGAGCTGCCTTGATGACAAAGGAACTGGTGTGAGAGATTGTTGAAATATCCAAACATTCATGGTCTTCCAGAGCCACCAAAGTAGATATGTGTTGAGTTGGATTCTGTGCTCAGCTACTATTGAGTGGTCCAGAAGACATATTTGCTGCCACCATTGCTTGAATGAAGGTATAAGATGCTTCAGCCCTTCCCATGAAACAGGTGCTAACTTCCCATAACCTGCAAGCCCTAGGGCATAAATACAAAATATGTTCAATGGTTTCATTACCTTCTCCACAACACATGTATCTGATATACAAGTCCAGTCCTTTCTTCTGATGATTTGCCAATACTGGTAAAGTCCCTGTTATGCATCTCCAAATGAAAATTTTAATTTTCCCCATCACTTTAAGAGACTTTGCTTGAGAACTGCTTTTTGGTGAGTCCATTTTTAGGACCTTTTGCTGAACCAAGTGTTTATAAACACTAGAGACTGAGAAATACCCTTTTTTGTCCAAACCCCAATAATATCTATCAGTTCTGGCAGGATTTAAGCTTTTAATATTCAAAATTGTTGCACTGTCCTCTGGGCTGAAAACCTGTTTTATTAACCACTCATTCCAATGAAAACCATCATCTGTGGACAAATCCTTAACAACATTTAAATGACCTTTGGCTATTGGAATTAAATCAGGGTGATGTTTTGAAAAATTTGGGATCCAATTATGGTCCTCAATCCTGATGTTCTTTCCATCTCTTATTTCAATTTTTCGCCATTTTGAAATCACATTAAGAATTTCCATCCAAGTGTTCCATAACCATGAACTTTTCTGAGATTTTGTAGCATAAAAGATGGAATTTTTATGAAAGTACCTGTTTATGAGGACTTTGTTGACAAGTAAGTCTGGATTTGATGTTATCCTCCATAACTGCTTGCATGTGAGGGCTTCATTGAATAATTTTAGGTCCAAAATCTAAGTCCTCTAGCAAGCTTTGGAGTAGAAAGTTTTTTCCAACTCCTCCAATGAATTCCTGAAGTGCCATCTTCCTTTCTTTTCCACCAAAACTGTGCACAAAGGTTGGAGATTTGTTTACACAATGTGACTTGGAGTTTGAAGCATGACATGGAGAAGATGGGAAGAGCTTGAATCACTGCTTTGAGAAGGACTTCCTTGCCAATTGCTGATAAGAGTTTGGATTGCAATCCTTGCAGTTTACTTTTGATTGTGTTAAGCAAATATGAAAATGTCTCTGTTTTTTATATGTGAATTCCCAGTGGCAAGCTAAAGTATATCATGGATCTGTGCAACTGAATTCTTTGCAAGGATCTACAAATGGCTTGTTGAATATTATTGGGAGTCATATCACATTCTTCGAAACGAAGACGAGGACCCTGCCACGAGTCATTTCTATGGCGAAGGCGACTACATGTTGTAGAGAGGGGATTGCTTGGGATACCTGGTGAGCTTAGTCGGGGAACCTTCGGAGGAGCAGATGCCTGGAGATGTACTCGTTGTGCTAGATTTCGCCGATGCCTTTATGGACCAGCTACCGGGGAGGACCACCAAACCGGCAGGTGGAGTTCACGATCGACCTGGTGCCTGAAGCCGAACCAGTATCAAAAGCGACATATCGTATGGTGCCGAAGGAGCTTCAGGAGATGAAGGCTCAGATTCAAAGTTATTGAGTCTCGGCTTCATCCAACCAAACATTTCACCTTGGGGAGCACCTGTTTTTTTCATCAAGAAGAAGGACGGGACTTTGCGTATGTGCATCGACTACCGGAATTTGGACCGGTTGTCGGTGAAGAACAAGTATCTGCTCCCGAGGATAGAGGATTTATTTGACTAGCTGAGGGGCACCCGTGTATTTTCGAGGTTAGATATGTGATCGGGCTACCACTAGCTAAAGATCAAGGAGTCTGACGTGGCTAAAACCACGTATCATTACCCGATACGGTCACTATGAGTTTGTTGTGAATGTCGTTTGGCTTGACTAATGCGCCAATAGTGTTCATGGATCTCATGAATTTTGCCTTCCACCCATACTTAGATCAATTTGTCATCGTCTTCATTGATGACATATTGGTCTATTCGAGGAGCACCAACCATCATGAGGAGCATTTGAGGATCGTGCTAGAGACACTCAGATGGAAGAGACTGTACGCCAAGTTCTCTAAGTGCGACTTTTGGCTCGATCGAGTGGCGTTCCTCGGTCACATCACCACGGCCGAGGGCATGGAGGTTGATCCTTGGAAGATTGAGGCAATGAGGAAATGTTCAACGCCGAAGTCTGTCACTGAAAGTCAAAGTTTTCTCGGGCTAGCAAGCTACTATCGCGCGAATCATCGTGGGGTTTTCGAAGATAGACTTACCCTTGTCACGCTTGACGAGGAAATTAGTGGAGTTTGAGTGGAGTGATCGATGTGAGACGAGCTTTCAGGAGCTCAAGAAGAGATTGACTAGAACGCCAGTGCCAATGATACCGGATCATACTTGGGGTTTCACCATCTATAGTGGTGCCTCAAAATAGAGTCTGGGTTGTGTGTTGGTGTAGGAGGGCAAAGTTGTCGCATACGCCGATCATAAGAGTCTGCAGTATATCTTCAACGTAGAAAGAGCTCAACATGCGCCAGTGGCGGTGGTTGGAGCTGGTGAAGGATTATGACTGCATTATCCAGTACCACTCGGGGAAGGTGAACGTAGTACCTGACGCCCTTAACCGTAAGGTGAGGGGTGTGTTGACCTGCATGATCACCCAACAAAGTCAGCGGATTCAGAAGTTCGCTTGAATGCAGATTGAGGTGGTCGAGTCACTTCCCAAGTTGAAGGTAGTGGGAGGTATTCGATCGATGAGAGTGTGGCCCATGCTTCAAGGTAGAGTTCTGAGAGATCAGTCCTTTGACGAGTTCGTCCGTTCGATGAGAGCGAGGTTCTCGCCGAGGGAGTAGAGGGTTTTTACAGAGGCACAAATGGTGCCCTGGCGTATAAGGGGTGGATCGTTGTGCCGAACGTCGAGGCCCTGAAGAAGGATATCTTGATCAAGGCACATAGTGCACGCTATTTGGCTCATCCCGGTAGCACCAACATGTATCACGACTTGGGTCATTTTGGTGGAGGGGCATGAAGAGAGATGTAGTAGATTCCGTGAAGAAGTGCTTGGTTTTTCAGCAGGTAAAGGCCGAGCACAAGTTTCCACCGGGATTAGTGCAACCATTAGAGGTCCCACAATGGAAGTGGGAGCACGTCACCAGGGATTTCTTTACAGTACTACCCAAATCAAAGGAGCAACATGATGCAGTTTAGGTAATTATGGAACGACTGACGAAGTCGACCCGCTTCTTGCCCGTGAGAATGACAATGACCATGGAGCAGTTTGCCAGTACCTACATCCGTGGGATTGTTCGACTCCACAGAGTAGTCGAGACCATACTATCAGACCGGGATCTCCATTTTATCGGACATTTCTGGGAGATCCTCAACGAGGCCATGGGGACACAACTGAAGTTCAGTACAACATTCCACTTGCAGACCGACAGACAGTCAAATCAGACTATCCAAACAGTCATAACATGATTCGAGCTTATATTCTGGACCGTCTCAGTACATGAGAGGAGTTGTTGCTGTTGATTGAGTTTACGTATAACAACAACTATGACGCGCCGATCAAGATGGCGTCGTACGAGGCTTTGTATGGTCGCAAGTGTTGATCTCCCCTTTATGTGATGAGGTCGACGAACAGTAGGTTCTCGGTCCGAATTTGATTGAGGACACAGTGGAGTGGTTGCCTTGATCCGAGAGAGGATAAAGGTAGCATAGGATCGACAAAATTCCACGCTAACAAGCGTAGACAAGATCTCCAGTTCGAGAAGGGAGAGAAATCATTCCTGAAGGTCACACCTTTGAAGGGCATGGTTCGCTTTGAGAAGAGGGGGAAGTTGCAACCCTGTTTAATAGGCCCATTCGAGATTCTCGAGCGAGTGGGCAAGGTAGCATACCGTTTGGCCTCTCGAGCTTTCGGGTGTACACAACTTCTTTCACGTGTCGATGCTGAGGGAGTATGTGCCTGAGCCAGAGCACGTAGTGACTTACGACGAGCCTGATGTCGGGCAGAACCTAACTTACGAGGAGCAGCCGATAGCGATTCTGGACCAAAAGGTTCAGCGACTGAGGAACAGAGATGTAGCTCTTGTTCGAGTCCGTTTGACTCGTCATGGGGAGGCTGAGGCCACGTGGGAGCGAGAGGAGGAGATTCGAACTAGATATCCAGATTTTGTGTTCTGATTTGTATTATCGATTTATAGTCGAGTCAGAATTATGTTTAGTTTTGGTATTTTCGAGGACGAAAATGTTTTAAGGAGGATAGATTGTAACGTGACATGCGTCATTTTTATGTGTTTTTTTAGTGATATACGTGTCCATTTCGTCGTAGTTTAATATATAATTAGTTATTATGTAATTAATTATTATATAATTAATTATTTATTTAATTAATTTTATTAAACTATGATAAGGTGTTTTATTTTTAGATTTTACAGAAAATGGGGTCGTAATAATTATTGAAGTTGAAAACGACGAGATTCAGTCGAAGACAGTGTACAAACTATGTTGGAACAAGCCCAAGTAAGGGTTCGCTATTAAACAAAATAATATTGGGCCACATTCAATCAACCCATTTGGAATTAAAGAGGGACTTGGGCTGGCCAATATGTCACTTAAATGAAGGATAACATGCTCATTTCCACAAGAAAACGCATTGATCACCCGTACGACGTCCTGAGCCCCCTGGGATGTTAGAAAACGCATCAGGAGACTTGAGCTACACGAAAAGTGAAGATTTTAGGTGCCCAGGTACATATGGGTCGTGTGACGTCAACACGACTCGTGTCACGCGGGACGGACCCAAAACCTGCTCTCTTCATTTTCACACGACTCGTATAACTAATGACATGATTTGTGTGACCCTGGGCGCGACTTGTACGAATTTTATGCGTTTTTTCTATTTTTATGGTACTTTCGACCTATTTCGACTAGGACTCGACCCCGACTATATATATAACAATTGGACACTTTTTGGGGAGTCTTGGACATAATTTTCAGATCTTTGAAGACTAGAAACACGAGCAAGACGAGGGAGAAATCTGGGAAGAAGAGATCGACGGAGCCGAATAAGTTTTTTCTTTCTTTTTCTTTTCCTCTTTCGAACTCAACGTTTTATATTTGTTTCTTCTATTTTAAAAGCATGCTTCTAGGCTAGATTTATTTTAGATTCTAGGATTTGTTAGTACTTGGATTGATTTATGGTTTAGTTTTTATTTTATTCATTTTGGTTTATCTTTCGTTCATAAATTCATTTTGCGTATTTTTATTGTATGAGTAGATGGCCACTATGAATGCATATTTGTGATCGATTTGACACCAAGAGAAGATAATGGATTGCTAGAATTGGGAAATTTATAACGTAAGAGAATAAACAAACCGAGAGGTTGGTAGGACCTTGCAAGAGAACGAAAATCTTAAGAACTTATGGGAGTTAGTTGTTCATCTTGATACCGAGAGGAGATAGATAACAATTAATATCTATGATTTACTTGTTCGAGAGAAAAGTTGAAATCAATTTAGCGATTATCTCTACGATTGGTAAAAATAAATAAGGTTTGTGTGAATATAAACGTTTCATGAATTAATTCCGAGGAAAGCATAACCTAGAATCTATCTTTTATATATTAATTTATTTTTATTGTTTTAGGTAAATTAGTTCTTAGTTTAATTTCTTAGTTCATAATTGTTTGTTATGTTTTTGTATGTCTTTAATGCGTTTTTATTTGCTTAAGTCGAGTATTTTTTAGTTCGGTTTGTGTGTCCGGTCCATTTTTGTTCATTTTTAGTAGCTTTCCGTGTTTGAGTCATTTTGTATATTTTTCTATATTCCTTGTGCGTTTTGGTGTTTTGTAGGCTCGGAAGGAAGAAATAGTCATTTCGTGATGCGCCATCTCGAGTTCTTAGTTATGGGATTTATTGATGAATTCGGCGTGTTGATTATGAGAATCGAATTTTCAAGGCGTTCGGAGAAGTGTGCGACGAGTTGGAGCTTTAAAAGTCGAACCATAGTCATCGGGACAAAATCCGGGCATCTAGCTCAAAGTTCGCGGGAGTGAACACAATTTTGCGAGCTTCAAGCATGGTCAGAGTACAAAATTCGAGCCCGCGAAAACAGCCTCTACACACGATCAGAGAACAAAATTCGTGCCTACGAATCCAAGGTCTTATCCCGCGAACGCCTGCTACCTTGCGAGTTCTGCATCGCGCATGTCCAGAGAAAGAAATTCGCACTTGCGAATCCAAGTCCCTAACCCGCGAACAAGCTCCACCCCACGAGTTCTGCGTTACGTGTCCATGGAGTTCCGTGTACGCACCCCGCAAGTTTTCCCCATCAGCGCGCGCGATTGCGCTCTACCCCTCAGTTTTGCCTTTCTAGAAAAATTATCCAGCGAATTGATGATCTACCCTGCGAGTTCGACTCATCTAGCGAGTGTTTCATTTAATATGCATGAAATCAGTGTGTGTTGGTGTTGGAGTATAAATACATTTGATGCTTTGTATTTTGGGGAGCTAGCTTCATTATCACTTTTCCTTTTTTGGATCTTATCTTATGTTTTAAGTTTTTTCTCTAGACTAAGGAGCTTATATCATTTTCCGGTGGATTTTTCGGCGACTTTACTTTTATGCAAGTTCGTGTCTTTTTACTTCGATTTCGATCAAGCATGCGTTTGGGATGTGAGTACTTGATTTTAAGACTTATAATTTCGATTTTCGCACTTACTTGATATCTCGTTAGTATAAGTGATTAGGGTTTGCTCGATTTTGGATCTTTATTGTCTTTTTATCGCTTGCTTTGGGTATCGTAGGGGTTAATTACTTGCCTATCTCGATTAAGCGTTAAGACTTCATTAGAGCTTGATGACTTAGAGGTAGGGTTAATTACCTAGTGCTCGTAGCTTGCATGTTTCTCTTTATTATTCATTTTTCCTTTTCTTTTCGTCGATGGCATGAGATTCCAATATTTTAGTTTCTCTATTTGCTCGTTATTTGCTATTGCTCGTAATCAATTGCTCGCTCAGTGTTAATTCAACTCCAAACCAATCGTTTGGGATGTTTAGGATTTATTTTCCCTTTTTGTGATTTGGACAATTAAATAGTAAACGAAGCTCTGAACCGTCTTCCCTTGAGAATGACCCGAGTAGGGTAGCTCGGTTACCTCTCACCCCCAAAAATCTACTAAACAAATCATCATACAATCCATTAGTCTAGATAATATTTAATCATCATTACTTTAGTACTTAATTAATTTATCTACAATCTATGTGGAATACGACCTTGCTCGCCACTACCTATAGCTAGGTCGTACACTTGCCGATGGAGAAAATAATTAGCGAACATAACGCCCCTTATATTTTTACTATTTATGGAGCTCGACTTTATTTCCATAAATAGCAAGTTTTCTTATTTGATGCATTTATTTATCAGTATTTGCATTCAATTGACTATTAAGTTGTAAGTCTAAGACATGGAGTGTATTCGATTTTTAATGTTAAAAATCGGCTTTAGTTAGCCCAAGTATCGGTTTTATGTTTAAGATAAAACCGAGCCTTGGAATAATCGGAATTTTATTAAAGTCAGGTCGAAGCCTGGACGAGCCATGTAACACCCCGCCTAAACTTACTAAAATCAGAGTAAAATTTTCGCGCTATAAATGGAAAGCGGTGATTTAATTTTCAAAACTCATATTAATTTTTCGAAATTACTTTAACTTTAAAACGTGGGATGCTACTGAACTGAAAACTATTCTCTTTAATTATTATGCATGCAGCCAAGTAAAATTCATTCTAGAATTAAGGCCATGAAAATTTATTGGAATTACACATGCATTCTGAGATACTCAAATACTGAAATATTGTCTGAAATACTGGAATACAGAAATACTGACATACTGTTCTGAAATTTTGAATCATAGTTCTGAAATGCGGAAGCAAAGATAGTTCGGAAAGCAGACACAAGCATAAATAAACATGCAATGACAAAAGATAGTTCAGACATGTTCAAATAACTACATGACATATTCAGTCAAAATATACTGGCTGATGACCACCACCACATATCCGCTCACGCTCCACGCGGGACCCCATCACCTGAAAAAATAGTGTAGTGGGGAGGCGTGAGCACAAAAGATCAACGATGCTCCACCGGGACTGGCACTGAATACTCAGCACAATTAATAACAAATTATGAAATCAACATATATATATGAATAAACTGGTTTGACTATGGGACTAACGGTAAACCGGTACTCATGTGCACACTCTGGTGGTCCCCTCCGACAGAAATCCAGGTAAGGCACTAATCACCCCATCTATACGCTAGACTTAGGACGGGCACTAATCACACACATCCAAGTCATAACTGAAATACTGAAATATGGACCAAGATGGGATCACTCATTCGTCTCGACCCTTTAATTTAATCACATATAAACCTCAAACATGGTAAATTATTAAAAGCGATGAAATACACAGTACATTGTCCCCACTTGGAAACTGGCGAATGCAAATGCTGAAACTGAAATGGGTAGCTGGCGGAGGCTCGACTCTTCTCAAGCTACAAAATTTAAGAGCGAAATATTCTAAGTACTGGGCTCAGAATAAAACTTGAATCTTTTATTATCTAATGTGACTAGGTTTGCTCACTCGGCTTTAAAAAAAAATCATTTTAGGGATTACGAGCTAATTTGTTGAAAATATTATTGTCTTTGAGCCATTCTAGAATTCTCTGAAATATTTCTAAGTCTGGAACTAAAATCTGACTTAATCTATTCTGACTGAAATCTAAACTATATCTGAATCTTTAATCTATTTGGAATCTAAACTTTATCTGAAATCTTAACTATATCTGAAATCTTAATCTGACTGGATCTGAAATTTATCTGAAAAATATCTAAAATTCTATCTGAAAGATATATCTAAAATTTCTATCTGAAATATATCTCGAACCGTCCGGGCTGACCGGACCGGCTCAACTGAACTGGACCGACAGCTCACTCGGAGTCGGTCGATCATTCGCTTGACTATGTGCAGTTCAGTTTGACCGTGGTCCGAGTTCGGGGTGGCAACTTGGGCTGGCACGAACTCAACTGACACGGCTTAACCGATGCACGGGTTTGAAATGGTGCCATGGTCACTGACGCAGAGGCGCGCTTGGACCACGGCTAAGGGACACGGCGCGTTGACGGTAGACAGATGGACCTGGTGCACGGGTACGTGCTCGGTGGTTCGGCTCCAAGGGTCGGAGTCGATCACGTGCACGAGACGAAGATACGCCTTAAGAATTTTTATTACGACATCTAAAAATTATTTAAAAGGTACTAGGGTTCGGTCAATTATATTCGGATTTGAAAAATACCCGGTTATCAGAACCGAATAAAACTAGGGTTTCTGATTCTTGAAAATCCTATTCCTTTTAAGGTCGATATTTAAAATATAATTTCTATGTGATTTATAATGAATTTATAATCCACAACTGCAGCTAAAATCGAAACCGAACTAATATTCTATATTTATCGTATTAAACGGCTAAAGTCCCATTTTTTTAAAACTAAGTCAAACGACATCCAAAATTCACGAAACTTAAAACATAGTATCCTCCGCATATATATAGTCTATGGTCAAAGTATCAAGTCTAAAGTCAACCCCTAGCCCATTAAACTCAAAATCGCTACGACCCGTCAACACATTCGACCGGCTCGTTTGCCTATCAAACGAAGTTCGAAAATTCTCAAATTCGCACCTAAGCCTCAAGACAACGCAAAACAATTAATGATATTTATTTCGTCATTTTATTGCACTTATTTAAAAAGTCCCGATTAATCCGCTTCAAGCTCATATGTCCCGATTTACCAAAATTCGCTCAATTCAACAACTCTCATATTCTATATCATTTCAAATATCATATCTAAGCCATCAATGTCGGGTTTAAACTATTATACCTTAAAACTACATGGATCAGATGAAACGAGAGGTAGATCGAGCTAGAAAATGCTCAACAAAGCAAATCGGG
>CACSLK010000984.1:10350704-10378698 GCA_902706635.1 Striga hermonthica
GAATGTTTGTCTGTGATTTGTGCATATCGAGATCCTCATGGGTTCCAACAGTATCAGTAGTGTGCGCGCGTGCCTGTGAGTTGTCGCGCCGGACCCTGTCTGCGGTCGAGCCGAGCCGCACCTAGCCATCGAGCAACCGATCAGTTCCGAGCGATCCGTAGGTCCAGTTCAGTCGGACTAGGTCCGGGCAAGCCCAGACGGGTCATGAAATTTTGGTTCAAGTTTCGAGCAAGTCGGGACCTAAGTATTTTTCCGAACCGCGTCAGTTCAAGATCAAACCATATAGCAACAAGAAAATCCGTTGGAAAATTTGATCACCAACGGATTATTCTGTTAGTAAAACTCATATTTCTTGCAGTACCTTCCAGGTATTCATGTGTGATTTTACACCATATTCATATAGTATCTAGAGCTTATTTGTCGCATCATTGGTGTATAAATTGCATATTTATGCTTTAATTCTATATTTGTTGGAAAGGTATTACACGTGCTTGTTTTGTAGATATTTTCACATATTTGTAGAGCTTTTGGCTATTGGAGGTGCATGGTGAGTACCTAAGACCCCCGGGATGATGAAAGATTGATGCACGGATGAAAAAAAATGGAAGAAACGAGGGAAACAAGTAAAGAATAAAGTGCAGATTTGTGACACGGGTAGTGACACGGGCATCATGCCCGTGTCAGAGGCCATGTCACCTCAGCAGAAGGATTTCGAAGCCTGGTACCTAACACGACCCGTGACACGGGCGTGTCTGGTCGTGTCGCACACGCAGACAGCTTTTAATCCCTTGCCTTTTTGGATAAGGAGAAGAGTTTTGGACATTATAAAAGGCATATTAACCCTATTCGAAGAAAGTAGAGAACACAAGGAGAAGGGCTTGGAACACAGAAGAGAGGCAATTGGGAAGAAGAGAAGATCAACCACAAGATTTCTAATTTTTCTTTCTCTCTTTTGAACTTATTTTTCTCATGATGATTTCTAATATGTCTATGTATTTGAATTCAAACATGAGTAGCTAAATTTCTTTGATTCTAAGACATAGTAGTAGATCAATAGTTTGGGATTTTTGGATGATTTAACATAGTTGATTGTTTTCTTTTGAACCCTATTCAAATATTTTATTCCTATTTCATGAATTGCAATTGGCCACTGCTTTTACATGTTTGATGATATTGTTCATAATTCGAGAGATGAGTTCAATATTAGATCTTTAATATTTGACACAATTTATTTGCTTGAATCGAGAGATTAGTAGATAGTTGTGAGGATTTTGGGTCTTTTAATCTTTTTGGAGTTGAATTGCATGTGTTGAGTGGAGACGCTAATATATAGGTTCTAGTAGCTTTTAAATATGAGAGTCTGGTGAATCTTTGTTTTTATTGTGGTCATTTTGGCCATCTTGAAAGAGACTGTTCACAAAGATTGGCTGACATTGAGGAGAATACAGTGAAGGAAGGGCAATATGGGGATTGGCTCAAGGCCAATGAATCTTTTGCTGGTGGCAGATATTGCCAGTCTAGTAGTTCAGGAGTGAAAGTCAGTCCACCTATTCATACTTCGAATCAAGATTCTTATGACCCTGCCTTTAACTGTAATGTTGCAAACCCACCAGAGGAGGTTCCAAAGGCTTCAAGTGCTTTTATGATGCAGTGTGAACCAGTTATTCAACAGAGTAGGGTGGAGGACAGTGATGAGCAATTTAACTTAGCCATTGTGAGGTGTGAGGCTGACACTACAGACCCCCAGGAAGGCAAATTGATCATTAACAATATCATGGAGACTGAGTAGCCAGACAGAGTGGGGGAAATACCTTCTCAGCATTTGCTAAAAGGTAAGGGGGCTATTCTAGAGGGAGATATCAGCAAGAAATCAACTTCTAAATGGCGAAGAAGAGCATCTGTAGATGGCAGACTGTTGAGAGTTAATGTTCCCAATGATGACAACATCCCCCTGTCACTTCTAAAAAGAAGCAGAGATATGATCTTATATGAAGGTGAGGCAGAGGTTACTGGAGATGATTTGATGGACAAGAGAAAGAAGACAAACTTTGGAGCTAAGGTGGAGAAGGCCAGCCTCAAATGGCCCCGAGGTGATCAATGAAGGCTATGGTGGGAACTGTAGAGGACTAGGTGGGCCCTCTACAGTTTCCCAAATCAAGGATTCTAGAAGAATCCGCCACCCCAATGTTATTTTTCTGTCTGAGACTAAGAAATCCAAAGACTTTACTAGAACTGTTTGTAGAAAGCTGGGATTCCAAGATAGATGGCATTTGGTGGAGCCAGTGGGCACTAGAGGAGGGCTTCTAGTTATGTGGGACTTGGAGGTTGAGATCAACCAGCTAAGGAGTAATGATTTTTGTATTCAGCTTGAAATTAGAAGTGCAGGAATGACTGACTGGGTTTGGTTGATTTTCACTTACCTTAGCACTGATAGAAAGATCAGAGAAGATCAATGGTTATGGCTGGAAAACAACAGGAGCTGTTGGGGAGAGTGTTGGCTTACTACAGGGGATTGGAATGATATTTCCTCAAATGAAGAAAAGAGAGGGGGCATCAGAAGGAGATCTTCCAGCTTTGAAGGGTTTAATAAGTTCATTGAGAATATGCAGATGCACGAGCTGACTCAAAGAGGTTCCTTCTTTACCTGGGGGAACAACAGAGAAGGGGACGGTTATGTTGAGGAAAGACTGGACAAAGTGTTTGTTTCTCTAGAACGGTTAACCAGATTCCCATCAATGGAAGTGTCAAACTTCTACAGAACTGCTTCAGACCATAATGTTATATTCTTTGATACTGAGAAAGATCATAGTAAAAAGCATAGAAGGTTTCAATTCAGTAGCACCTGGCTTAAAATGGGAGGTATTGAAGAGGCTGTTAAAGCAGGCTGGCAGGTTCAGGTTGAGGGGTCTGTTATGTATCAGGTGCACCAAAGAGTCAAAAACACTAGAATGGCCCTTCTTGCATGGCACAAACCCATTCACACAAATAATGCAGCAACCATCCAGAATCTCACTGCTAAAAGGGATGAAATGAGGAAAGATGGTCCTGAAACTGATTGGGAGACTTGGGAAAATATGAAGTCTGAACTAGACAGTGCTCACCAGGCTGAGGAACATTATTGGAGACTGAAATCTAGAGCCCTTTGGCTCAGAGCTGGGGATAGAAATACTCGGTTCTTCCATGCCTCCACTTCACAGAGAAGAAGGTAAAATAATATTGCTAAACTGGTGACTGATGCAGGAGTGGTCTGTGATTCTCATACCAGTATGGAGAGGCATATTTCACAATTTTATTCTACATTATTCTCTTCTAAAGGCTCTAGTGGAGGAGAGGAACTCTTACAGCACATCCCTTGCACCATATCTGATGCTATGAACAATGAGCTTTTAAGACCAATTATGGATTATGAAATCAAAGCTGCTCTGTCTAGTATGGCTGCTGATAAAGCCCCGGGTGCTGATGGTATGACAGCCCTTTTCTATCAACACTTCTGGCATATTCTTAAAACTGATGTTTGTAGAGCTGTTAAAAGTTTCTTCTATTCTGGTCATATGTTGAAAAACTGGAAACACACCATTATTACTCTTATTCCTAAGTGTTTGTTCCCTGATTCATTGAGAAGCTTCAGATCTATTAGTCTATGTGGGGTTCTGTATAAAATTATTGCAAAAATGCTGGCTGAAAAGTTGAAACCATGTTTAAACTCTTGTATTAGTCATGCTCAGACAGCCTTTGTTCCTGACAGAAACCTGATTGACAATGTAGTTATTGCACACGAAGTATTCCACTTTTTGCATAGACACAGAACTGGGTTGAATGCTTTCATGGCCTTAAAATTAGACATGGGGAAAGCGTGTGACAGGATTGAGTGGGATAGCATCAGAAAAACAATGTCTAAAATGGGGTTTCATTCCAAATTTGTGAAGTGGATCTACAATTGCATTTCTTCTCCCACTTTTTCCTTTAATCTGAATGGAGTTGTGTGTGGTTATGTTACTTCAACCAGGGGCATTAGACAGGGTGACCCTTTGTCACCCTATCTATTCATTCTTGTTTCTGAACTTTTATCTGCCCAGTTCCACTTTCTTATGAGCTCTGGCCGGTTTAAAGGAGTTAAAATCTCTCAGAAAGGTCCTATGCTTTCTCACTTACTATTTGCTGATGATGCACTGTGTTCTGCAAAGCTGATAATTTCCATGCATCCCTGTTGCTTGAGACCTTGAGTAAGTACAAGAGGTTCACTGGTCAGAAAGTTAATCTCAACAAATCTTTTTTGTTTTTGAGAAAAAATTGTTCTGAGGTGGTTAGAGGTAGTATTTGCAATATCCTTCAGGGAGTGGTGGTGAAAAGATTATCTAGATACTTGGGACTGCCTCTTGGAATTGGTGCTTCTAAAATTGAAACTTTTCAGTTTGTGGTGGATGCAGTGAAAGATAGAATTGGTAGCTGGAAAAGTTGCTTTCTCTATACTGCTGGGAAAGAGACTTTGATTAAATCAGTGCTGAATGCCTTACCAGTTTTTGTTATGTCCTATTTTGTTCTCCCAATGAAATTGTGTTCTGAGGTGTCCAGATTATTAGCAAACTTCTGGTGGGCAAATGGTGATAATCACAGCAAAGGCTTGCATTGGCTGGCATGGGATAAAATGAATTTACCAAAAGAGGGAGGCCTGGGATTCCATGACATCAAATTGTTCAATAAGGCTCTTATTCTGAAACAACTGTGGAGACTTATAGAGCATCCTGATCTTCTAATGTGCAGAGTTTTAAAAGATAAGTATTTTCCCAATAGCTCTATTTTTTATTGCAAATTGAATAATGGATCCTCTTGGCTATGGAGATCATGGGCTGCGGTTCTACCATCATTGAGGGAGCAGGTCAACATCATCATCAGGAATGGGGCTCATACTAAAATTAATGACAACAATTGGGTTCCTGGATTACACAAGGGCACCCCCACTCTCAGAACTGATATTGATGGCAGTTTGTTCTTGGTAAAGGATCTACTCATAGCAGGAGGTGTCCACTGGGACACCACACTTGTCAGGGCTTTATTTGAGGAGGAAGATGCTTCCCTGATCTTACAGATTACCTCTTTAAACCTCTCTGCTGCTGACATGTGTAAATGCAGTTTCAATGATAAAGGGAAATTTTCTGTTAAAAAGGCTTATCATTCTTTGCTAGGGAAAAAGATTTCAAAGATGGCTGTGGGAGAATGCAGTGCATTGGCAGTGGGTAATAAGAGGGCCAGGAACAGATGTTGGTCACTTAAAGTGCAAGGGAAAGTTAAACATTTTATTTGGAGATGCTTTACTAATATTCTGCCTGTGAACTGCAACTTAGTTAAGAGGGGAATGGAGATTGACAACATTTGCAGAGTGTGTGGAGAGGCTGAAGAGACTATAGAACATGCTTTGTTCTTGTGCAGGAAAGCTCAGGTTGTGTGGCAGTTGGCACCAGTATCTTGGGACAATCAAAAGCTAACTGGAAACAATTTCAAAGAATGGTGGTGGTGGTTATCTACTATGAACTTCAAAGATATAGCTGAAGACAGAATCCAATTGTCCACTTACATTCTCTGGTGGCTATGGAGGGCTCGAAATTTATGGGTTTTTGAACAACAATGGAAGCAAGAGAGGTGGATTATTCAAACTGCACTCAAAGATTGGCTGGAGTTCAAAGCAAGCAACCTCAAGGAATAGCAGAAGGGCTCATTTACTAGGCTAGGTCTAGTGTCAGTGGCCTTGGTAGATGCATCTCTCTGTTTTTCGGTTTCTTTATGGCTTTAATTATGGTTTGAGGTTGTAAGCTTGGTTTGAGTTTATTGAGCTTTTAGTGTGTAATTTTGATGTGTTCATTTGTCTTTGATGTATTCCGGCTAGGCAGCTAGTATAGCTTGTCCTCTCAGTTACCCAGGATTCGGGATTCTCCCGCTGTACATTTATTTGGTTTTTTAATGAGCATTCCGATCGTTGGAAAAAAAAATCTACGGTTTTATCGATCTCGAGAGGGACGATATGCTAAATTTGTGATCGTCTTATAGGGTAGATAAAAAAAACATTTAATTGTGATATCTTTGAAGGAATCCTAACTATTAATTGAACCTAACGTCTTAGAATCTATCATTCCCATATATTTTCTTACGTGTTTTTCTATCATTCCCATATATTTTCTTACGTGTTTAGCTAATCTATCCAATTACGATCGTCTAAATAAAGTTGACATTATCAATCTAATACTTGATATATTAATTATTTGGTCTCTTGGGATACGACCTTGCTTGCCACATACTACGAGCGAAGCCAAACACTTGCGGTCGAGCTTTAAAAATATAGGCGAACATCAGGTGCCAGCTAGACGTACCCTTTGACTGTTAGGCATATTTAAGACTAAATTTAAAATAGGTGTTGCATCTCATGATCCAAGATCTGGGATTGGTCCCATCAAATATAGGGAAATCAACAAAGGGCTTAGAACAAAGGATTTGCTTGTTTTGTTCCCTTTTTTTGCTGAGAAAATGAGACTGAACGTTTGTGCCCATAAAATGGGTTTCCTAGACATGGCCACGGGTCGGGTCGGCGGACCCGGTCCGATCAGGCCCGTTGACCATGAGTATGGGCCCAGACCATTTTTTTGTGCTGGCCGTTTCAGGGTCATGCATATCATGACCCTGGCCCACCGGGCCGAGCTGGTGGCCCATTTTTACATTTTTTTATGTATTCGCGCCGAGTTGGGTCAGGTCGGACTGGCCAAGAAAAAAAGGGTCCAAACTCCAAAAATAAATAAAAAACAAT
Source organism: Striga hermonthica (assembly GCA_902706635.1). Taxonomy (NCBI): domain Eukaryota; kingdom Viridiplantae; phylum Streptophyta; class Magnoliopsida; order Lamiales; family Orobanchaceae; genus Striga; species Striga hermonthica. The sequence goes on from CACSLK010000984.1 coordinate 10,357,498, forward strand.
AAAAATACAACTGCAAGGAGCATGTCTAATCTACGGAGTAGGGGCTAATGCAAGTGGCAAAAAAAAAAAAAAATGGCCCAATTGTACTGCCATGCCCATACCCATGCGCAGAAAAGAAAAAAAAATAAAAAAAAGTGCAATTATGCATGTTCAACGGTCAAATTGGCATAATTGGATGGCACTGGCACTACTCATGTATTATGTAGTCTGCAGAGCAAATGCATTATGCAACGTTCCCTTGTCATAAATTACTATTTTTCTGCAAACGGTTGAAATAAAAAAAATAAAAAAAAAAGTAAAAAAAATCTAAAAAAAAAATCTATAAATAGCCTTACACTCGATTCAGTTTTTTACACCAACTTAGCAACTCTCATTCTCTCAATTCCCAGTCTCCGTCTCTCCCTTCTTCATTCTAACAAATTAACAATCTAAGTGATCTTTTTTTATTTTTTGTCCTCGGTTTTCTGTTAAATTGATCCGGTTCTATATAAATTCAGTTTCGATTATATAAAGACATTCATATTTCACTTTTATCATCTTTTTCACCTCTCCTTTTATCATTTTTTATTATACATTTTTGTATAAAATGTCGAGTTCTCGTGGTGGTCATGGTGGTGCCGACAGTGTTCCCCCACAAAAGCGCACATATGTAGGCGACGCATCTTCGAGTAGAACTCCAATGCTAAAGAAAACTGTATACATGAAGGTCCCAGGTGTACCAGATAATGTTGATCCACGGACAATCGAACCCATGTTTCACTCTATTGATGAAATACAAGATACCTATCTGGCCGAGCAGCAACACCAACAACCGCTAGACGTGGATGACGACGACGAGACCTAGCTGTATGAAGACGATTTTTATCCGACGGACAGCGACTGCGACGGTAATAAAGCAAAAAAATCAGCAATCTTCAAAAGTGATTTAGGATATTATGCCCACAAGGGTAAACTGGTCTGCTGAACCAGTCGAGGGGGTTGCACTGTGAGGAAGCCGAACCAATCTAGTGGTAATCGAGCAAGATGATGATGGTCGAAAACCTCGAAGATAAGACCCGGAAGAATCTAAGATAGATAGCGTATCGCGAGTAGTCGAAGGATCGACCAGTCGAACAGTTGAGCAGTCGAACGATCGAGCAGTTGAGTTGACCTCAGTAGATCGACCACTGTATGGACTGTCGGTATTCTGGAGATCGACCTAGTCACAAGCGCGTGTAAGAGCCTCTAACATAATTTCAGGGAATATTCAGAGAAATAATTATCCCATGTGCAGAGGACGCGTGGCGAGAATGCATTGGTTGATAGCGATAACCACCTCTGACATGCGCACGGTATGTATGAGTACGAACGGGCAGCTAGGGCAGCCAGCTCACCAAATCCGGACAACCTTTAGGTCAGGTATCTCACCCCTATATAAGTAGGGGTGAGCCTTTATTCCTTAACACACAGTTTCCATTATTCTACTCAAACATACACATACTTACTTAAGCATCAGAGGCTCTTCACCGGAGAACCCCCCGGTGTGAGAGTTGTTTGCAGGTTTTCGGCATTCCACCAGCTAGGACGAGAGGTGATCTATTCCAAACCGGCCAGGATGCTCACACTTGCATTATTGGCGCCGTCTGTGGGACTTTTCATTCAAAAAGCGGTGTTCGGAGTTGTTAAGCTTGCTAACTATGGCGGACGAAATTCCCAGAACCAATTTACATTCGTCGTTCGATGAGGCTTGGACGACGACCACGTCGTTGCAGCATGGCCCTCCTCCGGGTTTCTCTGGCCTTTCGCAAACGTCGGCCACTCCCACGCCTGTTCTTCAAGGTGTGGCGGTTCTCGGAGGGGACGCAGGCTCCAGTCGTGCCCAGGAAGCTCGCGCAGCAGCCGCGGCGGCGATGCCACTGCCGCCTCAGTCAAATCCAATAGGAGCACAACCAAGAGGACCGGTGGTGCAAGGAGGAGCACCACCACAGACGGAGGTTCAGGTTCTCGCTCAGTAGATGGTGATGATGACGAGGGCGGAGATGCAAAGGATGATGGACAACATCCCAGGCCGCCACAGCGCCGACGACGGTGGTCGGGACCCAGGAGGAGGATGATTCCAGTTATAGAGGTGGAGGAGATGTAAGGGATCGTGCGATGGAGAGGATGGCAGAGCAGTTGCGCCAATTGCAGGACAAGGTCGAAGGGAGGCGGGATAGGAGAGCGCAAGGACATCCCTTCTCGAGGGAGATTTTGACTGCACCTTTGCTGAACAATTTCATGGAGACCACTTGGTGTTTGACAGGTCATCCGACCCATCGAGGCATGTGAGAACTTTTGAAAATATGGCGGTGTTGCATGGATATTCTGATTCTGTATGTTACAGGGCTTTCTTGTCGACCTTGCGGGGAGGAGCGCTTGATTGGTTTCACCAGTTGCCACCGGGGTCGATCGTGGACTTTGAGGACTTTGCCAGCAAGCTCACCAATCAGTACTCGAGCGCAGTGGCTCAGGAGAAAACTTATTTAACCCTGATGGCGACAAAGCAAGGGGAGAAAGAATCATTGAATAAGTATGTGGCTCGATATAATCATACATGTTTGGAGGTGCATTAGGCGTCTGATGAGGTTAAGGCAGGTGGATTGATAAGGAGTCTTCGAGCATGGCCCTGTCGAACTTCGTTGGCAAAAACCCCTGCTCGATTATATGAGGATGTGTTGAAGAGGTGCAAGAAGTACATCAATCGGAAGGAGATGGAGGCGGAGTTCTCCAAGTTGGAGGGAGTTGCTCGACCAGAGACGAAGAAGGGGAAGAGCCCACCGAGAGGGAGGTCACCCAGGAGGGGTTCGTCCAGGCGGGGTGGACCGAAAGGAGTATCGCCAGGGGTGAAGGGCGAGACTCGAAGCAAGCAAAGTGGGATGATCGATGACAGGGGAAACTATTGCTATTCGAGAGGCAGAGGTATCACAATTTCACGCCCTTGAGGAAAGATATGGGGGAGATGCTCGAGATGATGGAGCAGAAAATGGAGAGTGGGGATGTAACGTGGTCGAAGACGAGGTTTACAGGCCCAACCCGCCCTAGGTCGGATCTTTATTGTCGATTTCACAGGAATTATGGTCACACCACAGAGAACTGTAAGCATTTGAAAGATGAGATCGAGCGATTGATTCGTGTGGGGCATTTAAAGGAGTTTGTTTACCATGATAGGGCAAAAAGGAAAGGAAAGAGGAGGTGTCGAGAGGATTCAGAGGAGAGAAGTGATCGAGATGAGGAAGGGGATGATGAGTCGAGAGGAGGAAGAGATGGTCGAGAGAAGAAGTAAAGGCGGGGAGACAGAGATAAAGGGGGGCAAGGAGGTGAGGCACCATTGAAGAGGAGGACTATCTATATGATTTCAGGAGGACCGACAGATGGTCACTCAAACAAGATAGGAAGGAGCTTGCTCGAGCGGTGAAGAGGAAGAGGGAGGAGATCAGAATTACTGCTCGCATGACAGAGATAAATTTTAAAGCGGAGGATGCTGAGGGATTTGTGTTGCCACATAATGATGCTTTGGTGATTACCGCGGAGGTAGCGGGTTTCAATGTGAAGAGAGTGTTCATTGATACCGGGAGTTTGGTAGACGTGATGTTTTATGACTGTTTTGTGCAGATTAACAAAGAGCTGAATATGGAGTTGAAGTCGGTGGCCACAACCCTTTATGGTTTTAATGGGGGCGAGGTAATGCCGGTGGGCGAGATCAGTTTGCCGTCGCGTTGGGGTCAGGAGTGACGAGGAAAGTGCAGATGGTGAGATTTTTGGTTGTGGGGGTAGAATCATCTTATAATATTATTATGGGGAGGACGAGCTTGAATGCATTCCAGGCAGTCGTGTCGACGTACCACATGACGATTAAGTATCCGGTGGTTAAAAACTTTGGCGAGATCGCATGGGATCAACTTACTTGGAGGAGCTGTTACCAAACGACGATGAGTAACAATAGGCAATTGGCGAAGAGGCAGGCTAAGTCGAAAAAAGAAGAGGTTAGTTGACCAGGTGGGTTGAGGTCAAAGGAGGATAGGCAGAGAGTGGAGAAGGGTAAGAAGAAGGTGGATATCCAGCCCGGTGGGGAGGTCGAGGAAATCTAAATGATAGAAGGTTGCGAGGAGAGAAAGTTTATAATCGGGAAAGAACTGGAGGAGCTAATCAGGTCGAGGCTGATTAGTTTGGTGAGAGAGTTTTCTGATATTTTTGCCTATACGGTGGAGGAGTTGGCAGGGATAAGTGCAGAGGTGATCGAACACCATCTAACCATCGACCTCAGTGTGAGGCCAGTGAAGCAGAAGAGGAGGCACCATGGGGCGGAGATGAATAGAATTATCGAGCAGGAGGTTGAGAAGTTGTTAGGAGCGGGACATATCAAGGAGATTCAATTCCCAGAATGGCTATCGAATATGGTGATGGTGTCAAAAGCCGAGGGAAAATGGAGAATGTTCATTGATTTTCGTGATCTGAACAAAGCATGCCTGAAGGATTTGTACCCGCTGCCTAGGATCGACCAGCTGGTCGATTCAACCGCTGGATGTGAGTTGTTAAGTTTGATGGATGCTTCCCAGGGGTACCATCAAATTCCCTTGGCGATGGAGAATAGAAAGAGGGTAAGTTTCGTGACGAGTCAGGGAACTTATTGTTACGTGGTGATGTCGTTCGGCTTAAAGAATGCGGGTGCCACGTATCAAAGGCTGGTGGACAAGATTTCCAGGGAGCAACTGGGGAGGAATATGGAGGTGTACGTGGATGATATGTTGGTGAAGAGCAAGGAGGAGATGGATCACGTGCGAGACTTGAAGGAAACATTCTTAACATTGAGGAGGTATGGGATGAAGTTGAATCCAGCTAAATGTTCTTTCAGGGTGAAGTCAGGAAAGTTTTTGGGATATTTGGTGACCAAGAGGGGTATCGAAGTGAATCCGGAGAAGGCGCGAGCGATAATGGAAATGAAACCGCCGACGAGTGTTAAAAAGGTGCAGATTAGCTAGTCGAATCGCGGGGCTGAGTCGGTTTATTTCGAAAGTGGCAGAGAAGAGCGGCCCATTATTCAAAATATTGAAGAAGAGTGTGAAGTTCCAATGGACATCCGAGGCTCAGCGTGTATTCGAGGAGTTGCGGGGAGTGTCAGCCAGCCATTGTTGGCTAAACCGGTCCAAGGAGAGGAGTTGGTGTTATACATTTCTATTGGAGAGAGGGTTATGAGTTCGGTGCTGTTGCGGGAGGAAGGGGCAGCGCAATTTCCCATTTATTTTGTGAGTCGGGTGATGCAGGGAGCCGAGATGAGATATTCAGAGATCGAGAAGTGCGCCTTGATGGTGGTTGTAACTACTCGAAAGTTGAGACTTATTTCTTAAATCACAAGGTGAAGGTACGGGAGAACATGCCTTTGGGGGAGACGCTCGGGCGACCCTCAGTTTCTAGTCGATTGGTAAAATGGGCGGTCGAGCTGAGTGAGTATTCGTTGATGTATGAGTCGAGGAGGGCTATTAAAGCGCAGATGTTAGCAGATTTTATTCAGGAAGGGACAAAGGTGGAGGAAGTGTCTGGAGGAGTTTGGCAATTATTTATGGATGGATCGGTGGCGAGAAGCGGAGCGGGATTGGGAATTGTCCTTGTTTCCCCTAAGGGCGATTGCTTGGAGGTTGCGGCTAAAGTGGGGTTCAGAATATCCAATAATGAAGCTGAGTACGAAGCGGTGATCAAAGGACTACAATTAGCTATGTCCAGAGGAGCTCGAAAAGTACAAATACATTCTGATTCTCAATTGGTGGTTGGAAAATTTCAGGAGGGGTTTGAGGTCATGGAAGATAGGATGCAGATGTACGTTGCTAAGATGAAGAAATTGAGAGAGGAGTTCGATTCATTTGACCTGATACAGATTCCTCGAGGGGAGAATGGTCGAGCAGACCTGCTGTCGAAGATTGCCCAGGGCCTGGTGGACTGTAAGAGCAGGAGTGTGACTTTGTTACATTTGGAACCGAGTGTGGTTGAGGCGGAGGTAGTTGAGATCGAAGAGGTGGAGGATTGGAGGGCCCCGATCCTTAGGGAGTTGAAGAAGGGGGCGATGAAGGTAGTAAGGAGGTTTTTCGAACATAGAGGTGTTCTTTATAAGCGGTCATATGCAGGACCGCATCTGTGGTGTGTAACCAAGGAAGAGGACCGATACTTGCTAAGGGAAGTGCATGAAGGGTGCTGCAGTGACCATAGCAAATCGGGGGCTTTGGTGGCGAAAACCCTGAGGGCATGGTACTTTTGGCCGACGATGAAGGAGGATGCCAAGGCGATGGTGAAAAGATGTTTGTAATGCCAAGCACGATCCATTGGTTCACCGGCCGGCAGAGACGATGACAACAATGAGCGCCCCGATACCATTTGCTCAATGGGGGGGTTGACCTGGTGGGGCCGATGCCGCAAGGAACTGGGCAGAGGAAATTCTTGATCGTGGCGGTGGATTATTTCACGAAGTGGGTGAGGCTGAACCTTGGGTAAAATCACGGAGGAGAAAGTCTTCAAATTTTTATATAACAATATTTGCTGTAGGTTCGGAGTCCACAAGGGGTTGGTGTCCGACAATGAAACTCAATTCAATGGCAAGTGGAATCGAGCATGGTGTGAGGACATGAAGATCGAGCAACATTTTGCCTCAGTTGCTCATCTGCAAGCCAATGGACAGGTCGAGGTGACCAACAGGATCATACTGAACGGGCTGAAAACAAGGCTGGAAAAGGCCTCGGGGGCGTGGGTCGATGAGCTAACCTCAGTACTTTGGGCGTAACGCACTACCCCGAGGTCGACAACGGGAGAAACCTCGTCCAGTCTAGTCTATGGGATGGAAGCATTGTTGCCGGTCGAGGTCGAGCTATTATCACAGAGATCGAGCACATATGACCAGGAGCAAAACGAAGATCTAATAATGGCGGCCTTGGACACAATCGAGGAACTTCGAGAAAGGGCGTCGATCCCTGAAGCATACAAGCAAAGGATGCGAGCAACCCATGACAGGAAGGTGAAAGTTCACAGATTCCAGGTGGGCGACTTGGTTTGGAATCGGATCGATGTGCTAAAGCATGTAGAAAAACTAGAGCCGAACTGGGAAGGACCATACCTGGTCGAGAAGGTGCATGCAGGATGAGCATACTCTTAAAAAGACGCTGAGGGCCGAACGCTAGCCATGTCATGGAACATTGCTAATTTGAAAATATATTATGTGGGTTTTTTTTTTTCATTTTTCTTGCGAGAGTTTGGAAAGTTGAATATGATGTAACTTGCAAGTCTGCTCAATATTAATGGAATTTCGTTTTCTTACAATATATTCTCTTTGCTCCGCACATTCTTACGTTTGGCATATTGGTATGATCTGGATGACGGGATGTTTAATTGATGTGATTAGAAGTCGCTTGTTTGGAACACCCTTGGGATGGGTAGGCTGGTCGATAACTCAAGCTTTCGAGCTGGGTGACCTCATGTTTGGAACATTCCTCGGATTGGGTGGGCAAGTGCGAAGACAAATTCCACCAGGAATAAGGCCTTCGGGCTGGGTGGTCGCTTGTTTAGAACACCCCTTGGGATGGGCAGGTTAGTCGAAAACTCACGCTCTCGAGTTGGGTGGCTTCCTGTTTGAAACATTCCTCGGATTGGGTGGGCAAGTGCGAAGACAAATTCCACCAGGAATAAGGCCTTCGGGCTGGGTGGTCGCTTGTTTGGGACACCCTTTGGGATGGGCAGGCTGGTCGATAACTCACGCTTTCGAGCTGGGTGGCCTCATGTTTGAAACATTCCTCGGATTGGATGGGCAAGTGCGAAGACAAATTCCACCATGAATAAGGCCTTCGGGCTGGGTGGTCGCTTGTTTAGAACACCCCTTGGGATGGGCAGGTTGGTCGAAAACTCACGCTCTTGAGCTGGGTGGCCTCCTGTTTGGAACATTCCTCAGATTGGGTGGGCAAGTGCGAAGAAAAATTCCACCAGGAATAAGACCTTCGGGTTGTGTGGTCGCTTGTTTGGAACACCCCTTGGGATGGACAGGTTGGTCGAAAACACACGCTTTCGAGCTGGGTGGCCTCCTGTTTGGAACATTCCTCGGATTGGGTGGGCAAGTGCGAAGACAAATTCTACCAGGAATAAGTCCTTCGGGCTGAGTGGTCGCTTGTTTGGAACACCTCTTGGGATGGGCAGGTTGGTCGAAAACTCACGCTTTCGAGCAGGGTGGCCTCCTGTTTGGAACATTCCTCGGATTGGGTGGGCAAGTGCGAAGAGAAATTCCACCGTGATTAAGGCCTTCAGCCTAGAAGGATAAACATGAAGACACGGACATTAACAAGGAGCTCAATCGAGCAAACTCGCTATGACTACGGCCTTCGGGCTGGGCGGAAGAGCGCGAAGACATACACGTTAACAAGGAGCCCAATAGCGCAAAAACCCATCATGTTTAAGGCCATGATACTGGATGGTCGCATGCATCGACCACCTCTGAAGGTGGGCATGTGTTAAAAATCAAAAACTCATCATGATTAAGGTCATGAGGTTGGATGGTCGCATGCACCGACCACCTCTGAAAGTGGGCATGTGTTCGAAATCAAAACCCATCATAATTAAGGCCATGAGGCTGAATGTCGCATGCATCGACCACCTTTGAAGGTGGGCATGTGTTCAAAATCAAAACTCATCATGTTTAAGGCCATGAGGCTGGATGGTCGCATGCATCGACCACCTCTGAAGGTGGGCATGTGTTCAAAAGCAAAACCCATCATGTTTAAGGCTTTGAGGCTAGATGGTCGCATGCATCGACCACCTCCAAAGGTGGGCATGTGTTCAAAATCAAAACCCATCATGTTTAAGGTCATGAGGCTAGATGGTTGCATGCATCGACCACCTCCGAAGGTGGGTATGTGTTCAAAATCAAACCCATCATGTTTAAGGCCATGAGGCTAGATGGTCGCATGCATCGACTGTAAAATTGCGGTTCAAATTCTGAAACTGGAAAATGTGTTGATTATATGTCAAGGTTTGTTTCGACCACCCAGTTGAGGAGTTATGCAAAACTACTAAATTACATTACGAAAAAAGATAGAGAAACGCAGAAATACAAAGCAGTTATACAAGAAATGGATAGAACAAAAAAAAATTCATTACGAGAAATTACAAAAATCCATCAAGGTACAAAGGTCATCATAATTATAAAATACAAAACTAATTTACGGAGGAGGAGCAGCGGAGTCAGCATTGCTGGAGGAGGCGTGCGGCTCGAGCGAAGGACTGGTCCCAAAAGTTGAATCGCATGCCTCATTGAGTGGACGTTGTCGGATGGATTCAGCCAGTGCGACCAATATGGGAGTTGGAGGGGTCACACCATCGGGCAGAGCATAAGTCTTCTTTAGAGCCTCGGATCGAGCCAAGGTTCTCTCGAGCAGCCCCGACCACCACTCGTGCTCGAGTGGTAGGTTAGGATCACCATGGAAGCTAGAGGCCACCTTGGGTAAGGCGTTCCAGATAGCCACCGGGTCGAGCTGCTCAAAATCATCCTCGGCAATCTGCTCGCTCGCCTTCTGCAGGGCAAACTGAAAACAGTCTACCCCAAAGTCTTGGACCTCCTTCAAAAATTGTAGTGAATGCATAAAGTCAGCCACCACTTGTGCGCGATACTCCCGGAGGAAGAGCTGCCCTGTTGTAGTAGCCCACATCATTTGTCGGGCCTGAAGAGCAGCGACATCAGCGTAGCGTTTGCGTTCATGGGCGTGGGCAGCCCTCTCTTTAGCCAGGGTAGCCTCCAACTCGGCTCGAGCAGCCTTTGCTTGTGCCTGAGCAGCCTCCGCCTGAGCTCGAGCGGCTCGTTCTTGCTCGAGTGCCACCTCTTTCTCCTTTAGAGTGGCCTCCTTCTCCGCCACTGCCACCTCCTTCACTGCGAGAACGACATCTTTTTCTGCGAGATCTTTGTCTTTTCTAACGAGCTCTCCATCAAGGGAGTTAATCTTGACTTCAAACTCGGTTTTTGCTCTTTTTGAACCTCGCGGAGCTTATTTTGGTGATGCAGGAGGGATGCATTCTTATCCTGTAGAGAGCCGATGACATCCTCGAGTTTTTTGATGGACTTCCCAGAGCTATCTCGAGCATCCTTGGCTGAAGGTAGAAATTTAACCAAGCCCTATAATCAAAGGGAACATAACAGTTCAACACACATAGTACGAAAAATGGTAGAAGAGATCGGAGCACGTATAGGACGAGCAGTACCTGGGCAAGCCATTGTACAAGGTGGTCGCCAAGCTCGGGTAAAGAGGCGCCAACTCTTTTGTGGTCGTCCTCGAGGAGCGCGCCCTCGAGGCAAGTAACCACCTCATTCACCAGGGCCGTGAGCAGAGGGGAGGACCTCGAGGCGTCAGTAGCTTGACCGGTATGCCGCGCTTTCTGAGCCCCTCCAACTGCTCAGTGCGAGGGTGTTTACTCTGGGTTACGTCGCGCTCAGATGCATCTTTTCCACTGGATCCGACCACGAGTTTGGTTGATCAAGTAGAAGGGTTTTTTGAGGAAGATTGATCAGGGGGAGGTGATTTGTTTTGAGCAGAGGTTTTGGGTTGAGCGGTAACTTTGAGATTGGCAGTTTGATGGTCGGTCTTGGGAGAGGAAGTTTGGCTAGTGCTGTTTTTGGAGGTGGTCGAAGTTTTGGTTTTGGCTTTTTCGGGGGTGGTCGAACAGTGGTCTTAGGAGGAGGTGGTGGAGCTTGTCGTTCTTGTTGACATTTCTGTGTTTGTTCTTGTTTTTGTTGTTGTTGTTGTTGTTGTTGTTGTTGTTGTTGTTGTTGTGATTTTTGTGGTTGTTGTGGTTGCGGTTGGTGCTGTGGTTGTTGTGGTTGCTGCTGTGTTTGTTGTTGCTGTTGTTGTGGTTGTTGTGGTTGCTGCTGTGTTTATTGTGGTTGTTGTTGTGGTTGTTGTTGTTGTTGTGGGGAGGCCGGAAGGAAATGGTCGATCCCTCAGCTTGATCGACCTGATCCCCGATCGATATAGAGGTGGACCCAGGGCCAGACTTTTTCTTGAGGGGAGTCTTCCTTAGAGGAATATTGAAGTTGGGCACCTGTGCAAGAAAATTACAGAACATTAAAGTCAATATCGACAAGACACACTCGTACAGAAACAAAGAAATATAAGAATATCTGAGCAAACTGGTCGAAAATTATCTGGATCATCCTTAATCCTAATCAGATCAAGGACTTTTTCGGTGGGAGAAGAGAAGGCTTTGTGGGTGAGCAGGCCACAATAGTGGATAAGGTTGTCGTCTTTAAGAAGAACGCATGACGCAACGGGCTTGGAATTCCAAACATGAATCTGTTGGTCGAAAAGAGGGTTAGGAGATTGGTTCGAGATATCGCGAGGAAGTTCCTTGAGCTAAGGAAAAGTAGCCCAAGGAAAAGGGGTATCATGCTCGACATAGACAAAGGTATCTGCCCACTTGAGGATGTTGGAGGGAATGTCTGAGATGAAATGGGCGTCTTTGCGACTTTTCAGGTAAAGGCCACGAGCCTGTTTGGAGGGGGCGTAGCAGTAATGGAAAAAAGCTAGCCTATACGGACATGGCACAAGATGATGAAGGTGGTCATGAAGCGGGATGGCGTTAGGAGGAAGTTGGATTAAGGGAAGCCCGAATCACTCGCAGATTTGGAGCACGTCAGGGCTTAGAGAATAACGGATGCCGTTTCAAACTGGATCTTGAAGAAGGTGTAATAGTTAAAAGGGGGATGGTCGTAGGTGTCATAAGAAGAAGGGCAGTAGACCGCCCAATCAGAAGGATGGCCGACCTTGTCACGCTTCAGCCACCCAATTGAGCGAGAGGCAGAAGAGGGAGATTTAGAGGAGGTTTTGGTTGAAGATTTGGGCGCATCAGGCTTAGAAGAAGAAGGAATGGTGGAAGATTTAGATGCGTCAGGCTGTGAAGAAGGAGCGGTCGAAGATTGAGAAGCGTCAGGCTGTGAAGAAGAAAGAACGGTCGAAGATTGGGGTGCATCAACCTTTGCGGAAGAAGGGGTAGTGGTAGCAAACTAGAAGGTAGTAAATCGAAAGGAGAGAGGGATGGTGTCAAGATTGTCCTCGTCCTCTTCTGGCACATCTTGCGAGCCAAAAGCAGGTCGACGACGGCGGAGGGGAATGTTCTCCATAGTGCCCCCGGAGTTAGAAGCAGAGACAGGAGTAGGGACGATATCGCCGGGGCGTAGAACGGAGAGAGGAATAGCATCGCGGATGTAAGGAACTTCCCGAACTGAGTCAGAGGAGGCAGTGGTCGAGGAGGAAGATGGAGAACTCAAGTCAGCACCGGAGTGATGGTCGTTTTCACTGGAGGTTGTGGAGTCTGAAAAAACAAAAGTAGAGGGATAACATTAAAAAGGAAGTTTCCGTGGATGAGAAAGGGGAAAAAGGAGGAAGTTTTCACGGCTAGGGTTTTACAAAAGGACGACTTTGAGAAACTGAAGAGAAAGAACAGGAATTTCGAAAAATTGTGGAAGAGAGGGTAAAGTTCACCATGCGCAACACCCATATAACAATGCGCAGCAAACAAATTCAAAGCAAAATGCGCAAACCCAAAGCAGAGGACATGAATGAACGATATAGAATGCACAAACTTAGAATATAGAGAACTTACTCATGGTCGTAGTTGAAGGAATTGAAGGAGCCTTGAGAATGCAAGAAAAATTGCCGAAAGCAAAAAGCTAGGATTGCGAGAAGTTTTAGAGCACAAGAGAATTCAGAGATTGCAAAGGTGAAAAAATTGAAAAATTGGCTAAGTGTTGGATTTATATCTAGACAATTTAAAGAGTTGGAGGATGAGAACCGTTGGATTAAAGCAGAATCCCACGGTTGAGAGCATTCAATTAACACGGGATTCAAAAGGGGGCGCGTTATGCGAGGGGGTGCAATAATTAAAGCACCTGTCAGACGCGACAGGTACGACATGTGGCAGATATGCAGGCACGGCAGAGAAGATGCGTGGCAGGCAACTTTATTTCTGGCGGTTGAAGGGAAAATAATTGAAACAATAGCGGAAAACCCATCAGATGTCGATATTTGATATAATATTACACAGGAAAAGGGCGAGCACAAATTCACTCTTAGATCGAGTCATTCAGACTCGACCAGAGTGAGGAGGACTAGATCATATAGGATATTATACCCACAAGGGTAAACCGGTCTGCTGTCGAGGGGGTTGTACCGTGAGGAAGCTGAACCAATCTAGTGGTAATCGAGTAAGATGATGATGGTTGAAAACCTCGAAGATAAGACCTGGAAGAATCTAGGATAGATAACGTATCGCGAGTAGTTGAAGGATCGACCAGTCGAACAGTCGAGCAGTCAAATGATCGAGCAGTCGAGCAGTCGAGTTGACCTCAGTAGATCGACCATTCTATGGATTGTCGGTATTCTGGAGATCGACCTAGTCACAAGCGCGTGTAAGAGCCTCTACCAGAATTTCAGGGAATATTCAGAGGAATAATTATCCCATGTGTAGAGGACGCGTGGCGAGAATGCATTGGTTGATAGCGATAACCACCTCTGACACGCACGCGGTATGTCAAAGTACGGACGGGCATCTGTGACAGCCAGCTCACCAAATCCGGGCAGCCTTTAGGTCAGGTATCTCACCCTATATAAATAGGGGTGAGCCTTTCTTCCTTAACACACAATTTCCATTATTCTACTCAAACATACACATACTTACTTAAGCATTGGAGGCTCTTCACCGGAGAACCCCCTGGTGTGAGAGTTGTTTGCAGGTTTTCGGCGTTCCACCGACGAGGACGAGAGGTGATCTATTCCAAACCGGCCAGGACGCTCACTATAACGCCCAGAGTTTTAATTACTATTTATGGAGCTCGACTATATTTCCATAAATATTAAGTTTCTAAATTTGATGCATTTAGTATATTAATATGCAATAAATAAATAAATAATATTAAAGTCTAAGCCATGAATAATTCATTCGATTTTAATTACTAAAGTCGAAATTTTACTTAAGCAAACTGAAGCCGAATAATTTAATTATTCGAGCCCAATTAATTTTGAGCGAATCCAATAATTTTAGTCGGCCATTTTAATTCGAATAGTCGAATTAATTTCCAAGACCAAGTGATATTTTAATATCGAGCCATCGTAGTAGTTTAATTTCGGGCCCATTATTAGTAATTATTTCGACCGACTAATTTAATTAGTCCTAGTTCGATTAATATTATTTAGCAAGCCCGAGCATTTAATTTCCTAAGTTCATATTCGATTTATATTCGAGCCCAACTCGTAGGATTTTTTATGGCCCGATTCCTTAGCCCAATGTTGAGGCCCAACAAGATGACCAAACCCTAATCCCTCCCTTATTCTATAAATAGCACATGTCTCCTATTTTCCAACAAAAACCTCTAGCCTCCCTCTACATTACTATTCATCATCTTCCTCTCTACACCATCATAAAATTCAAGATCTAAGCTTTAACACCAAAGAAAAATGAAGCTTTCTTCCATCTCCAACATGTCTTGAACCATTTCTGGCGAGATCTCCTCTTCCCCGGCGGATCTCCGGCGAAAACCCGCAGCCCTTCTCAGCTCCTCGCATCCGCACCTCCTTCACGTCGGCAACTCGCGACCACCACGACCTCAGCTCCGTTCCAGCTCCAAGCTCGCGCACCACCGCCGTACCCAGCTTAGAGTAGCGTTTCTGGCGACTCAAGCTCATGATCCGCAGCTCCTCCGCTCGTCCACCTGCAACTCCGACGAGCCCGCGTCCAAGCTCGAGCTCCATTTTCCGGCGACCTAGACCCGCATCCATCACGTCGTCTTCTCCAAGCTCGCGACCAGATCATTGCTCAGGACATCCGTACAGTTCGTACACAGCACCAACACACGCGAGCTGCTGCTGTCGTCGCGGCCAGCTTCATTTTCTGGCGAGTTTACACCGTAAAAACCACCAGATCCGACCAGCTGTACCGGGGCCCGACTCAGCAGCTCCATTCCTCGACCCTAGCTCCGACCAGAAGCATTTTCAGTCCGGTTTCAGCTCCTTGATCCCGGATCTATAGCCATCACCATTAGATTCGAACCGGCTACTCCTTTGTCTTCCATTTTCTAGCCCGATCCGCTCTTTTCTGAACACGTGAGGTATAATCACTAGAACTCGATTTTTAATGGCTTAGATAAAATAATTGAGATGATATAAAATTAATGAATTGGGTGATTTGAGCGATTTTGAATAAATCGGGATTTTCTGGCTTAAAGCGAATATGTTCGAATTTTGAAATATATGTGATAAAATACCGAAATAAATACAATAAAATTCGTTACGTCGTTTTGAGGCTTAGGTTGAAATTTGAGAATTTTTGGATGTTGTTTGATAGGTAAACGAGCCGGTCAAATGCTTTGACCGGTCGTAGCGATTTTTAGTTGACTAGCCTAGGAGTTGACTTTAGACTTGACTTGTTGACCGTGGACCATACATATATTGAGGATGTCATGTTTCGATTTGCATAAATTTTAGATGTTGTTTGACTTAGTTATAAAAATTGGGACTTCAGACGTTAATGCGGTAAAAATAAAATATTCGTTTGATTGAGATTTTAGCTGCAGTTGTGGTTTATAGAATTATTATAAATCACATAGAAAATATATATATATATATAATATCGGCCTTAATAAGTTAGGATTTTCGAGAATCAAAACCCTAGATTTATCCGGTTCCGGTAACCGGGTATTTCTCTAGATCCGACTATAAATGTATGAACCCTAGTATCGTCTGGATAATTTTTAACCATCGTATCGTCAATTCGTAATGTGCATCGTCGTCTCGCGCCGTGACTGTCTCTCGTCCGACCGTTGGAGCTGCACAGCCGAGTGCGTGCCCGTGCACCGAGTCCGAGTCAACCCCCGAGTGCGTGCCCGTGCACCGAGCCCATCCGACCTACCGTCTACGCATCGTTCTGTTAGCCATGATCCAAGCACGCCCCTGCATCAGTGACCGTGGCACCGTTCAAACTCGTGCATCGGCTAAGCCGTGTCAGTCGAGTTCGTGCCGGCCCGAGTTGCCACGCCGAACTCGGACCACGGTTAAACCGAGCTGCACATAGTCAAGCGGATGATCGACCGGCTCCGAGTGAGCCGTCGGTCCAGTTCAGTCGAACCGGTCCGGTCAGTCCGGACTGTTCGAAATATATTTTAGATAGAATGTCAGATAAATTTCAGATGCAGTCAGATTAAGATTTCAGATAAAGTTAAGATTCCAGATAGACATTAAGATTCAGATTAGATTAGATTTCAGTCAGATTTTAATCCAGGCTTAGAAATATTTCAGAGAACTCTAGAATGCCTCAAAGACGATAATATTTTAAAAATCAGCTCGTAAATCCCTAAATGATTTTTAAAGCCAAGTGAACGAACCTAGACATATAAGATATTAAAGATTTGAGTTTTATTCTGAGCCTAGTACTTAGAATATTTCGCTCAATATATTTTGTAGCTTGAGGAGAGTCGAGCCTCCGTCAGCTACCCATCACAGATATATTCAGCATTCGCATTTGCCAGTTTCCAGGTGGGGACCATGTACTGTGTATTTCATCGCTTTTAATAATTTACCATGTTTGAGATCTATATGTGATTAAATTGAAGGACCGAGACGGATGAGTGATCCCGTCTTGGTCAAGATATCAGATGTCAGTTATGACTTAGATGAGTGGGCGAGGCCCAGCCTAAGTCCAGCGTCCAGATGAGTGGGCAAGGCCCAGCCTGGATTTCTGTGGGAGGGGACCCCCAGAGTGTGCACATGAGTACCGGTTTATCGTTAGTCCCATAGTCAGACCAGTTTTCTCATATATATGTTGATTTCATAGTTTGTTATTAAGTGTGCTGAGTATTCAGTGCCGGTTCCGGCGGAGCACCGTTGATTTCTTTGTGCTCACGCCTCTCCACTACCCTATTTTTCAGGTGATGGAGTCCCGCGTGACGCGTGAGCAGATATGTGGTGTTGGTCCAGCTTCAGGACATTTTGATATGACATGTCATATAGTTATTCGAACATGTCTAAACATCATTTGTCATCGCATTTACTTATGTTTTCTGTGTGCTTTCCGAACTATTTCTGCTTCCGCATATTAGACTTGTGTTTCAGATGTCAGATTTTAGTCTAGTATTTCAGATTTCAGATTATGTCAGAATTTCAGAATATGCATGATTAATCCAGTATTATTCATGGCCTTAATTCTAGAATGGATTTTACTTGGTCGCATGCATGTTAGATTAAAGAGATAAAGATATAAGATTAAAGTTGAGTAGCATCCCGCGTTTTGAAGTTAAAGTATTTTCGAAAAAATTAATATGAGTTTTCGAAAATTAAATAAGTGCTTTCCATTTATAGCGCAAAAAATTTACTCTGATTTTAGTAAGTCTTAGGCGGGGTGTTACAGTTGGTATCAGAGCCACTTAGTGGTTCTGTATACTGAAATTTTAGTGAGATATGACCACACCACGCTCACGCCACGCCGACTCCGAGGTACGTCACCTGTACAGCTTTTATTTGCGATTGCATATTTAATTATAGTCAGATTATTTCAGGGGCGTTAGATCTATCCTTCGATTAAGATTTGAGAATTCTAGTCAGAACTCTAGTAAGGACTTAGAAGATTTTAGTGTACTTGGAACTCTAGCCAAGCTAGGTGTTTTCAGAATTCGATAACTTATTAAAGTATAGTGTAGCTATTTATTAATCGGCTATACTGTTTCAGTTAGAATCTCAGCAGAGATAGTTAACTTTGAGAATTTCTGTTAACTTTCTTGAGTAATTAATTCTCCGTCAAATATTCAATACTTTCTGCTAATCCTTGTCATTTGACCATTCAGATGCCTCCTCGTCGAGCCCCGATTCCACGCCGAGCGCGGGCCTCGCCCAAACCAGCTCCGCGTCCAGCACCGCCCCCGCCGGCCGTGCTAGTGCGCGACCAGGCCTTTTCAGTTTCTCAGTTCCACGGGTACCACCCTGCAACGTTAAATGGGCAGGGAGACCCGAGGCTGGTCGACGAGTGGCTGCGCAGCCTTGACATAATTTTTGAGGTGATGGACTGCCCTGAGCCTCACAGGATCATGTGTGCACAGCTACAGATGATAGGGGATGCAGGTCTCTGGTGGCATTCGTACTGGGAGATGCGACCCGGGGAGAAGCTGGCCCTTACTTGGGCTGGTCTGAAGGCGCTCCTCCGAGAGAAGTATTACCCGGCCCACTACAGAGAGAGGATGGAGAGGCAGTTCTTAGCACTGGAGCAGGGTGCTAGGACTGTCGATGAGTATGAGAGGGACTTCACTCACCTCGGCTTCTTCGTGCCATACCTGATTGATACGGAGGAGACGAGGGCGAGGCGCTTCAGAGGCGGTCTTTGCGGGGAGATTCGCCACCATCTCGCTGGCCTTGGCGCCCTGACTTATGCTGAGACCGTTTCTAGGGCTCAGCAGATTGATGAGAGTCTCCGACTGGAGGCCATTCGTACTCGCACTGCCGCCCGCCAGCCAGCTCATCAGCCACCGGCACAGCAGCCTGCACTGCCGCCACCACAGCAGGCCCCACTTCAGCCAGCGCAGTGCCAGAACAAGAGGAGAGGCAGAGGCCGCCAGGACAGGAGGGTCAGACCGAGGGGCCCAGCCCCAGCTCCGCCCGCTCAGCCACTTCAGCAGGTTGTACCGGCCTGTGCTACATGTGGACACCACCATCCTGGTGAGTGTCTTGCTGGGCGAGGCATCTGCTTCCATTGCCGAAGGCCAGGACAAGGATTGCCCAGACAGAGTTCAGCATCAGCAGGGTCAGCGTAAGCCGGCCCCGAACCATCCACGTGGAGCACCAGCACGCGTCTACGCACTTGACCAGGCACAGGCCGCCGAGCAGCCAGGTGCCATGTCCGGGATGATTTCTTTGTGTGATGTGCCCATCTTTACTTTGTTCGACACTGGGGCGATACATTCGTTCGTCTCGGCCAAGTGTCTAGAGGCCATAGGGCTCCGAGGAGTGAGTGCCGTCGACCCCCTCGAGATCAGCCTAGCTTCGGGGAGGAAGATAGTTATGAGCTCCTTGGCCGAGAATCTTAGTATGAGTATTGGTGGCAGAACTTTAGAGGTGGATGCGTTCGTGATTGAGATGAGGGACTTTGACCTCATTTTCGGCATGGATTGGTTGGAGAGATATCAGGTAGACATTCGGTGTCGTGATAGAGAGGTGACACTACACTTAGCCGAGGGAGATCGTATCACGTTCTTCGGGACGAAGACGAGGACCCTACCCCGAGTCATTTCGATGGCGGAGGCGACTAAGTGTTTGCAGAGAGGGAATTGCCAGGGATATCTGGTGAGCATAGTTGGGGAACCTTCAGAGGAGCGAATGCCCAGAGATGTACCCATTGTGCGTGATTTCGTGGACGTCTTTCCAGATCAGCTACCGGGAGGACCACCTAGTCGTCAGGTGGAGTTCACGATCGACCTGGTGCCTGGAGCCGGGCCAGTGTCGAAAGCGCCGTATCGTATAGCGCCGAAGGAGCTTCAGGATTTGAAGGCTCAGATTCAGGAGCTTTTGAGTCTCGGTTTCATTCGACCGAGCGTCTCTCCTTGGGGAGCACATGTCCTTTTCGTGAAGAAGAAGGACGGGACCTTGCGTATGTGCATCGATTACCGGGATTTGAACCAGTTGACAGTGAAGAACAAGTATCCACTCCCCAGGATCAAGGATTTGTTTGACCAGTTGAGTGGTGCCCGTGTATTTTCCCAGATAGATTTGCGATCGGGCTACCACCAGCTGAAGATCAAGGACTCTGACGTGGCTAAGACCGCGTTTCGTACCCGATACGGTCACTATGAGTTTGTCGTGATGCCGTTTGGCTTGACCAATGCGCCGGCGGTGTTCATGGATCTCATGAACCGTGTCTTCCACCCATTCTTAGATCAGTTTGTCATCGTATTCATAGAGGACATTTTGGTCTACTCGAGGAGCGCAACCCAGCACGAGGAGCATTTGAGGATCGTGTTGGAGACTCTTAGACGGGAGAGACTGTACGCCAAGTTCTCGAAGTACGAGTTTTGGCTCGATCGAGTGGCGTTCCTCGGTCACATCGTTACGGCCGAGGGCATTGAGGTCGATCCCGGGAAGATCGAGGCAGTGAGGAACTGGTCAGCACCGAGGTCTGTTACCGAGATACAGAGTTTTCTCGGGTTAGCAGGCTACTACAGGAGGTTCATTGAGGGGTTTTCGAAGATAGCCCTACCCTTGACACGTTTGACAAGGAAAGGGGCTAAGTTTGAGTGGCGTCGTCGCTGTGAGTCGAGCTTTCAGGAGCTCAAAGAGAGGTTGACTACAGCGCTCGTGCTGACTATACTGGACCCTACACGGAGTTTCACGATCTACAGTGATGCTTCGAAGCAGGGACTTGGGTGCGTGCTGATGCAGGAGGGCAAGGTTGTCGCATACGCTTCGCGGCAGCTGAAGCCCCACGAGGAGAACTACCCGACTCACGACCTTGAGTTGGCAGCCGTTGTTCACGCACTTAAGATATGGAGGCACTATTTGTATGGTGGTCGGTGTGAGATCTACACCGATCACAAGAGTTTGCAGTATATCTTCACGCAGAAGGAGCTCAACATGCGCCAGAGGCGATGGTTTGAGCTAGTGAAGGATTATGATTACACCATTCAATATCATCTGGGGAAGGCGAACGTGGTAGCTGATGCCCTTAGCCGAAAGGCGAGGGGCGAGTTGACTTGCATGATCACCCAGCAGAGTCAGCTCCTTCGAGAGTTCGCTCGGATGCAGTTAGACATCGTCGAGTCACTTCCTATGATGCCTGTAGTAGGAGGTGTTCGGTCGATGAGAGTGTGGCCCATGCTCCGAGACCGAGTTCGGAGAGATCAGTCCGTTGATGAGTTCGTCCGTTCCATGAGGGCGAAGGTTGTTGCCGAGGGCGTAGAGGGGTTTTACCGACGCGCAGATGGTGCCTTGGAGTATAAGGGAAGGCTCGTTGTGCCGAATGTCGAGTCCCTGAGGAAGGAGATCTTGACCGAGGCTCACAGTGCACCCTATTTGGCGCACGCCGGCAGCACCAAGATGTATCACGACCTGAAAGGGTCGTTTTGGTGGAGGGGCATGAAGAGAGATGTTGCTGAGTTTGTAAAGAAATGCTTGGTTTGCCAGCAAGTGAAAGTCGAGCACA
>CACSLK010000984.1:10449383-10470549 GCA_902706635.1 Striga hermonthica
GTTCAACACTTAACATAAGTGCTAATGTAATTCTTCAGTCAAAGACCAACTGAATCAAGAATACACTTAGTCTTTTTCCAAGAGGGGTCTCACTGTCTGTCTAGACTGTGAGCGAATAGTTTAGTCTTATAAGGAACTGATAGGTGATCTTTCTGTTCGAAACACTTCGAACCACACTATCTTAGTATAAGACATGGAGTATGATTTGCATAAATAAATAAACTGCAAACATATATACTTTGACTGAAACATGATGGCCAGATCAAAATGGAATCGATAGAATCTACAAAACATAGCTTTTACAGCATATCTCTAACAACGATGTGTAGCCATTTTATTTTGCTAATAACTATAGAATATCACTTATTTGTATTGAATCTTTAGAAATTTACATGAAACACCAACTTTCGGCCAAGAAAGGAAACAACCAATTGATATCACCGTTCTTTAGAAAACGGGATCAACGAGATCAACATGTAAAATACGATGCAAAACATGCATAATGAATTTTCTTTGTAAAAGCTCATCGAGCACAACTTCAGTAAATATCTGAAAAATTCTAGCTCAGTCTAACGGTTATCCCCGTAGTTATAGAATGGACCCCGTTGGGGTAATCTCCTCTTTACGCCAGTAAGACCAGGGCTGTGCTCGGTCGGCGGTATGAGACCAGGGCGGAGCTCGGTCGGCGGATGAGACCAGGGCGGAGCTCAGTTGACGCTATGAATCCCGTTGTAAGTCCAATGGCGGAGCCGGGCCTTCGGGGGATACTCCTACTGTTTGGGCATCGTTGTAAGGCCTGAAAGAAGGCATTCGATACGTGTATCAGTAGTAGTCTATTGATATAGGTGTGCACATGAGACTATTTATGACTTTGGATAGGAGATGTGATAGTTGATTGATTCGTAAACATGCTGCGACCATACCTATTTTATCTTGTGATTACTTGTTATTTATGTGCATAGTGGTGAGCACTACGATTTCCTTTTGTGCTCATCCCCACCTGCTCTTCACAGATGCAGGTTAAACAGGTTGCGGGCACGACGAGGCGAGGCGAGTGGTGGTCGGTCTAGATGACTAGACCATTGATTGTATTGAAATGATTTATTATGTGCATACTGTGATTTGTATTGAAATAATTTATTAAAATTCTAGCTCAGTCTACTCTTAATTTCTAGATTCGTCTCTGAATGGGGGATAGTTTCTCTTGCGCTTTTTGATGGTCATGTTATGTCTAGGTGTTGGGTTCTATTAGGAACGTCGGCAATGTGCACATTCAAATATTTTGAATAATAAATCCTAACGCAGCGCAATCTATAGTTAGGATTAGGACTTACGGTTTAAAATTTTTGCGGACTCTGAGACGTTTCTGATTTCCGTTGATGGAGATCGTCTGAACACCAAAGTCCAATAAAATTAATTCCTAATTCCTAAATAGAATTAAATAATAAAATATTCCACTAGAGTAATATTATTGCTCTCCCCATTTAGCTCCAATTTATTCAATAAATTCGAACCTCCACTTGATTAAATTATATTAATCTAATTGACCGATTTATCTCCCCATGTTTAAGATATAACGTCCGTTGATTAATTAAATTACTGCAAAATAATTAATCAACTTCTTATTCATTTCCGAAACTAGGACAACTCAGATCCTTAATCATTATGCCGGATAAAACATCCGCCTGCAGGGCTTGACATAATATTCATTCCTGAGCTCATTTTGGGGACGTCATCAACCCAACATACTGGGACACAATGACCGTAAATAATTTATAATGGCACATCATATAAACACACTTATTTACCAAAATACCGAGTATGTCATCCTAGCAAAATAGGAATCACCCTTGATAAATCAAATAAATAAGTAATGAATACATATGCCCATTTTATATTATCTTACAGCTTAAGAGTACGCATCAATTACTGAAGGTCTAGATTACAACAACGATCAGTGAGTCTCATAATCTTATTCTTCTGTGGTCATGTTCAACACCTAACATAAGTGCTAGTGTAATTCTCCAGTCAAAGACTAACTGAATCAAGAATACACTACAGTCTTTGTCCAAGAGTGGTCTCACTGCCTGTCTAGACTGTGAACGAATAGTTTAGTCTTACAAGGAACCGATAGGTGATCTTTCTGTTCGAAGCACTTCGAACCACGCTATCTCAATGTAAGACAAGGAGTATGATTGCATAAATAAATAAACTACAAGCATATGTACTTTGACCGAAACATGATGACCAGATCAAAATAGAATTGATAGAATCTACAAAACTGAGCTTTTATAGCATACCTCTAACACTAGGTGCACTCCATGTCATGTTGATCAATATTTGTCTTTGTCCAGAGAGCTGGAATGTGGTGTCAAGTTACTCCGTTGTGCTTGTTGTGCACGTTGTCATGACTTAGGGGGTATATTCATTTTAAATTTCTAAAGACTTTTTAAGACTTTAAATTACTGGTGTATTTAATTTAGACTTTCTAAAAAATTTT
This sequence comes from Striga hermonthica, assembly GCA_902706635.1. Classification (NCBI taxonomy): domain Eukaryota; kingdom Viridiplantae; phylum Streptophyta; class Magnoliopsida; order Lamiales; family Orobanchaceae; genus Striga; species Striga hermonthica. The sequence goes on from CACSLK010000984.1 coordinate 10,451,884, forward strand.
AAGACTTGTGAAAGTCTTGGGGTATTAATTTGTGATTCAAAAAGTATTACAAAATCTTGAGGTATTTAATTTAATTGAGACTAAATTTAACTTAATTTAACTTAATTTTAAGATTTACTGAGATTTCTAAAGAAAAAACATTATATGAAATCCCACTCAAAATCTCAACCCCAAACTTAACATGATTTCCCCGAAATCTGGAAATCTTAAACAAGTCTCAAATCTCAATGTCTTAAAATATCATTCGAAATCCCAAACGAATGAACCTCCTTTATTTTTTTCCCTTGAAAGCTAGTACGAATGTCAAGTAGTTCCATGGCCTGTGAATGATGTGGTCCATTTCATGTTGATAAGTCATGTTTCTGCTATAGATTTTCTATAGTGTTCCGACTTATCAAGTATGATTGAGTTGAAGTTAAATTAAAAATATGATTAAGTTAAAAACAAAGATAAGAAACCAATCAAATTCATATCCAATCACACCTAACAAAATTGAATCACGGCCTCTATTTGGTGAATCGTTATTCACCGCCCTCTTGGACCATTTTGCCCCTCTCAGTTTTGGAAAAATTTCAAAAAATTGTAAAATCCTCTGGACCAAGCGATTTTTGGCAAAAAAATATCTTCTAGCGAGGTATGTTTTCTGGTCGTCCGACCAGAAATTGCGATCGGACAAGGTGTTGTCCGACTGTAAAACGCGGACACGCATGGTGCTGTCTGACCGGTCTGTCCGGATAAGACCATGGGCGCCCGCATTTAGAGGCCGAACGCGACCATGCACGTCCTAACAGGCTGGCCAGTTGACTCCAGTGTTGTCCGCAATCACCGGTTGGACAGCACCTTGTCCGTCCGGTTTGGCCGACAACACCTTTTTTTTAATTGTTTTTATTACTTTTTATTACTTTCTTGTGAAAAAAATTAGAAAATTGCATTATTTAATTTTTTTATGTTACAAATTAATTATGTTATAAATTAGATATTATCATGTTAGAAGTTAGAAAATATTATGTTATAGGTTAGACTTAATTATCTTATAATTATAATTTATTAATATAATGTTAGAAGTTGCAAATTATTATGTTAGAGCTAAGTTATAAATTATGACAAATTCTCTCGGGTGAGAGCCAAAATTCTCTCGGGTGAGTGTCTGAGGATTGGATGACAAATTCTCTCGGGTGACAAATTCTCTCGGGTGAGAGCCAAAATTCTCTCGGGTGAGTGTATGATTTCTCTCATTTGAGTGGTGTTTTTTCTCATGTGAGAAGGGGTTTTCTGGTTTTGTTGTGAGGATTGAGCGTTTGGGGGTCGATTTCTTCTGTTCGATTTTTGAAGTTTTAGGGTTTTCAGTCGGGTAGAGGGTTTGGGGTTTTTTATGCTCCTAGTTCAGATGGGGGATAAATCACCAGGATCGATCTCAAGGGGAAAGGTAGAGGAGGGAGTAATGCGTAAACTCCTTCATATGTCTCTATCTTCTACTGAGGCGAGAGAAGTGGAGATAAAAACAAATGATATCAAGTCCAGCGAGGAGGAATGTAGGCGCAGTCTTTTTGGGAAAATTGTTGGTGACAGACACGCTGGGCTGCTGGGCATAAAAAGAACAATGGGTGCTATTTGGAGAATGCAAAATTCCATAGAAGTGAAGGAGATAAAGTGAGAATTGTTTTCAGTTTATTTTCCTTTCTCAAGAGGACATGAAGAAGATTGGTTCATGGAATAATTGGATGTACGAGAACCAGTACCTTATCTTGAAAGAATGGTTCCCAGGCCTTCATAGTGGTCATAGTTGCTTCGAGGAGATCACTCTATGGGTATAAGTCCTAAATGTTCCTTTTAATTGGATGAGTACGGATGTGGGGATTAAAATTAGACATATTTTCAATAGAGTAAAAAACTTCTTAGTATGCAAAGTTGGGGGAGATGTGGGGAGTTTTATCAAAATTCTTGTGGCTATTAATATCAACAAACCTATACCCCGGTGCACATCAGTGAAACTGGGAAATGAGAAAGTTATGGTGGTTTTCAGGTATGAGAAACTTGTTAACTTGTGCTATTATTGTGGCATGATTGGCCATGGAAAGAAATTGTAAAAGGAGAGAAGATGATATAGAAAACAAATGTGTTAATGAGGGACAATATGGAGACTGGATGAAGGCTAGTGAAACCTTTCCAGGAGGCAGAACTTAGTTCAGTGATCACTCAGGGGACAAGTCAACTCCTTCACAGTCCAATGTTATGCAGGACTCGAGGGTCTCTGCTAATTTGAACCCCATAGCAGCTATTGATGATACCAGAAGGAATATAGACCTTTCTGAAGAAAGACACCAATCTAATGAAATTCAATCTGATGTGAATATGGTCATTGAAGGGGTAGGGAAGGAGAGTGAGACAACGGGCATGAAGGAGATGATGGGCAATGGTGGGGATCTCACTACAAAACAAAACAATGTTGCCATGGAGGATGAAGTTCCTATGCAATATGATGAAATGAGGAAAGGGGACCCTGGTGGAAATGATAGCTCCTACAATCTGAGAAAGAGAACCTCATCTGGGTGGAGAAGAAAAATCCCTGCACAAAGCAGTAGTGTCAAAACAGTTGGGACCTCTGAGAAAGATAGCCCCAAAAGTAATATGAAGAGGAGCAAAGCTTTGGTTATTTATGAGGGGCATAGTGAAAAGGAGGAGGAGCAACCCTTTGAGAAGAAACATAAGAATAATGGTGATCTGACTTTGGTGGAGAAGGCCAGCCACAAATGGCCCCAATGTGATCAATGAAGGCTATGGTGTGGAACTATAGAGGGCTGGGTGGACCCTTTAGATCAAGGATTCCAGAAGAATCCATCACCCAAATATTATTTTTCTATCTGAGACTAAAAAAACTAGAGACTTTACTAACACTGTGTGCAGGAAGCTTGGTTTCAATGACAGAAGGCATCTGGTTGACCCCTCTGGCCATAGAGGGGATTTGTTGTTGTTGTGGGACACTAATGTTGAATTGAAGCAGATCCTGGGGAATGAATTTGTATCCAAGTAAAAATTAGGGGAGTTGGGATTGATGAATGGTGTTGGATGGTCTTTGTCTATATGAGTATTGATAGAGGAGTGAGGGCTAGACAGTAGGAATTCCTGGAGGAGAGGAAAAGTCATTTGGGTGAGGGGTGGATTATTGCAGGGGACTGGAATGATTTGGTGAGCAATGAGGAGAAAAGAGGGGGGGAGGGGTGACTAGGAGTGGTAGCAGTTTTGTGAAGTTTCGGGAGTTCATCAACAATATGGAAATGCAAGAGGTAGCTTAGGTGGGGTCTTTTTTTACATGGAGGAATAATAGAGCTGGGGATCGGTATGTTGAGGAGAGGCTTGAAAAATTTTTGCCTCTACTGGGTGGTTGAACAAGTTCCCTAAGATGTAGGCCTCCAACTACTTCGACCCATTATAGTCAAGACGTTTTAATTCAACCTATCGTCTTATTTTCTCGGTCCAAGTAGGTTTATATTTCACGAGCCCAAGCCGAAGATTTTTTAAGCCCGTCAAATAATTTTAGAAGCTTACGTCAATAACTAGTCTTAGCCCAATTTCACTCTTAAACCCTAATCCTCTCTCACTTATATCAAGTTTCTTCCTTTGGATCGGATAGCAGCAGTGAAAGAGAACTCAAAATAGCCTTTCAAAAACTAAAAAAAAGAATCGGAGAGAGAGAAAATCCCAACCTTTATGTCGCGAAGAAGAACGACAACCACATTCCTTGGAGTTCATGTCATTCGTGTTACAGCATCTTGCACCGACGAGCCTATCACCCAGCAGATCCAAGCCGAGCCGTCGTGTTTCAGTCGGCGTCTTGTAGCAGCCGCGCGTCCACTGGAGAAGAGAACTCCACACCGGCCGTTCACGTCGAAAGACACCATCTAAGCCCTTCGGCCCTCGAACAACAACAACGGCGATCCATTTCGACGGGTTTCGCCAATGACTTCAAGCTGCGGCAACCTCGTCGGCCTTGGTTTAACACTTTTGCAAGCCGTCCCGTTGATTTTTTTTCGACCAGCAGCGGCCGGTGACCGCCATATCGAGCAGAAGCCTTGCGGGAAGAGCGACGACACTCCGTCGGCACATTTACAATGAGAAAAGTGGACGCAGTAGCCTCTATTTACGCCGGCAACTTCAAGCAGCCACCGCCCTTCGATTCCTTTTCCAAGTAGCAGGTCCTAAGCTTTCATCCCAGCCCTTCACGCGAGCTCAGGCCCCCCCCATCGCCTAGCCAATAACTCACCCTTTTCTCGAGTCTTCATTGCTTAGTCCTAGAAGGAAGGTATATGGATGAACCCAATTTTACCTCCCATATGGCCGAGGATAATGATTAAGATATCTAATGATCAACAAAGATGTAGAATTAAGCATGCTAAAATAAATTATAGAAATTGTTTGATGAGAGAGGCATGATGTAAGTATGGTGTTTAGCTCTGTTTGATAAATGATGTTGAGCTATATTATCGTATCATTATTACTCTGCAAGTTATGTTAAGGTTCAAAGTAAGAATAGCTAAATTATTAGCCTTAAGAATTTAATTATAAATTAGGAAAAACAAGAGAAGATAATAGAATTTTTACTTTGAATTGTTAAGTTCTTGCTGAGCCTCGGTTTATGCCAATTTCAAGATGAAAGTTATGAGTTTAAGATCAAATTTCAGAGCTTAAAGGATTTAATATTTATGCAAGAATTTTGAATATTTAAGAATTAAAGAGAAGTAAAAAGTTTTTCAAATGCTTGTAGTTTGTGGAAACATAATAATATGACTATATGTATGTAAAGTGTGGTGGTAAATATAAACCAAAATTTACTTGATCCTCTGTTTTGAATATTCACAAATGTCTTAAGATTTTTATAAATACGACTGATGTGTATTGTATCTGATAAGGTAAACTCCTCCATGTCCTAGGTTTATCTTTATGCCTATTATGATAATCTCGAGGGTAAGTGCGAAGAAGAGATTTAAAGAAAAATTAGTTGATGTCTTGATATTGTTGTATGATGTATTTAAATTTTTTGGAAGTTCACAACTAAAGTTGCTGAGTAGGAAACTATATCTAATCCATTGAGAAACAATTGGGGCATGTCTATTATAATTTTTAAGGTTCTCAGGCAAGATATTTGATTATGCTGGGTTGAGTTGATGTTTTCATGTAACTAATTGAGAGGCAGTTATCTTGAAGTAAGTTGCAATATTTACCTTGTATGAACCATGCAATCTAGAATTTATTTTCTGGACTTTAGACATTTTAGTCGAGGACATTAGACGAGTCGAATATTAAGAAATGAAAGGAATTAATTAATCTAGATAATTAATTAATTTCGAAAGAGAAAGTCGAAGAGTTAATTGATAAGTAAATTAACCGAACAGAGTAATATAGCAAAGTCAGATATTAATTCTGGACTTAGAAATATTTCAGAGAACTCTAGAAAGACTCAATATCAATAACCTCCCAGAATAGCTCATAAATCCTCTAAATCGAGATTAAATGATTTTTAAAATCTAGCGAGCGAATCTAGTAAGATCAGATAATAATAAGAATCAAGTATTTCAGTTTGAGCTCAGTATGTAGTACATTTTTCTCAAATATTTATGTAGCTTAAGGAGAGTCGGGCCTCCTACAGCTACCAGTCATCCAACACTTGCCTAGCAGTACCAGCTTATCAGGTGGGGGTCACGTACTGTGTTCCACATCATCTTTAATTTTCATACTATGTCAAAGGTATGTATGAGTAAGTTATGTTTAACCAGAATGGAGGCATTTGCGAGCCTTAATGATCTCTTTTTGGTTCAAGTTATATCGCCCAGGATTGGAGGCTGAGCGGGCTTTAATGTTTCACATGTGGTATGTATGAGAAAAGTAATATCGCCCAGAATTGGAGGTTGATCGGGCCTTAATGTTCCACCTGTGGTATGTATGATGAGCGGGCCTTAATGTTCCACATGTGGTCCCGATTTGAAGGCCTTAACGGGCCTTAATGCGGCAGACGGGGTGTGCACATGATTTAGCTGCCTTGCGCCAAGCGGCTTTAAGCCGAGTTCAGTCGAATTCAGTTAAGTTCAGTCAAATCAAGTACAGTTCAGTTCATTTTAGTTACTTACGTGCTCAAGTCATGATATTGTTATTAATGATGTTGTTTTATTCAGTACTGATCTTTTGTGGAGCATAGTGGTTTTGCTCACGCCCCCACTATATTTTTTTAAGGTGACGGAGTTCTGCGTGGCGCGTGAGCACTTGTGGTGGTCGTGGTCATGTGCAGTGGATTTTTCACACGCATTTCCATGTCATTTATTATGAACATGTAGTATTTATTATGTTTACTTTTCCGCATTTTCAGAATTAGCATGTTATTACATTAGACTCCAGACTTATGCATGTATAATACCTCTTTCTTCGTGGTACCTTATATAACAGATTTGATTAGGTTGCATGTATTTATTTATGTCTCCATGAGAAAGAGATAAGAAAAGTAAAGTTAGTAGCATCCCGCGAGTCAGTATGAGAATTTTTGGATATAAAAGTTAAGAGTTTTTTAAAATAAAAAGCAAAAATTTTACTCTGATTTTATATTTCTAGTATTAGTAGGCAGGGTTGTTGACAACCGACTTAGCATTTTTCTCAAATTACTGTCAAATTAACTTTTTCCTATTAATCCTTTCCCAACTTTCTTCCAGGCCTCCGAATTCTTTTCTTTTACACCGAGAACCGACTTAACCAAGTTCCAAAGCTCCTGAATAAGCACGATTCTGATTGGACCGAGAATGGAAGAGCAATCATTATGAATTCCTCGAGAATCGATAAACCGCCTCCAAAAAAGCGGATTGCATTTAATGCGATCCTATCTACCTCGTATAAGAAGTCAATGCACTCCCGACTATAAATAGCAGGATTTCCTGTAATAAATACTCTAGCAAAATAGAAATCCTACAATCATATATGTTCATCTCGGTTATCATACGAACTGACTTCTTGTACTTCGAAATAATAATACAAAAAATACGATTCCACACATTTTATTATTGTACATGCATCTTTTCATAGTTGTTCAATTTCATACAACAACAGTTTGGCGCTAGAGGAAGGGCTTCATCTGTGTTTGGAGATAATCTTCGACTGTTAGTTGTGAAACTACGTGTGTATGCAGAACGGTCATTTGTTCTTCAACAACCATGTCGCAATCTGAACATATATCAAGGGCAGGATACAACCATTATGTCGCCAAAACAACTGAGCAACCTGCCCCAACACCCGCGATACCAGATCTTAATGTTTTATGTCAAAATCCTGAGTTTGTCAAGGGGTTTACTGCCTTAATGACTCAAATAATTCCAGGGGGTTCCCAATGTGCGCTCTACACCTTTAGAAAAGGCCACTCAGCCTGTACAACAACCAGGTGGGCCTGCGCCATCTCATTCCACGTCACAACCACATTGTGGTATTGCCCCACCACGTCAGGACGCGAATAACACTCTTGGACATACTGTTCCCCCGGGCGACGATATGAGAGAACATACAGCCGAAAGTTATTCGACCCGACGACAAAAAGGCCTGGTAAATCCCATACTCAATCCTATTTTCCCTCTACGACCGATAGATTTACGACAACAGATCGAGAAAAATCGTCTTGCAAGACACGAATCAGTAGAGCTTGAGAATTTGAGGAAAAAAGTTGCTGAATTGGAGACTCGACAGAAGCTGCATGAAGATCTTCCACGGTGACTCTCTACATCAACACCTGTCACTATAGAAGCCGATTCTCCCCCCACGTCCGAGTTAACTTCAGAACCATTACCCGGAAAGGTGAAGGTTCCTCAAATCGGTTTATGTGATGGAACTTCTGACCCTGACGCACATCTCGGGAAATACACGTCTTGGATGGATTTACATGGAGCGATAGATGCATTGAGGTGTTGAATGTTTTCGCTCACTCTGGGGCCTCGAGCACAAAAATGGTATCATTCGTTACCAGAATGGTCTATTTGGAATTGGCAACAGTTAAGGTCCGCGTTTCGATCACATTTTATCGGCGCTCAAGTCTGTCTTATTTCGAAAGAATCAATTACCAATATCGTTCAAAAGGAGAATGAAAGCGTAAAAGATTATATTGACCGAGTTCAGAATATGGAGCCATGCCATCCCGAGACGCTTCTTGTTTCTGCGATCGCTGCCTTAAACCAAATTCGTTATTTCGGTGGACACTCTGTCAGAATAAACCGAGTAACTTTCAAGAATTTCTTGCTCGTGCCCAACAGAAAATAATTGTTGAGGAGTCAATGTCGGTCCCAAATTTTAGTTTTACTCCCAAAGAAGTAACACCAGATGGAGACAGCAAAAAGAAAAACAATAAAAAGATTCCCAATAGCAAATTTGGGAAAATTCAGTTTGGTGGACCATCGAAAGGAGATTCCGGCGATCCCGAAGTACGAATGGCAAAGAAACAGTATGCTGAGGACCGGAAGCTGGGATACCAAAATGTCTATACAGCTGGAGCAGCAACTATCTTTGAAGATTTGAAAGGGAAAGGAATTATACCTAACCCCCGACCCATTAGGACTCCTCAAGATCAATTAGATAAATCTAAGTACTGCGCTTATCACAAGTCACCGGGCCATAATACTGATGAATGTCTCAGCTTACTGTCTGTATTATTAAGACTGATAGAGAATCCACAAGTAAAGAGATTTGCCAAAAATTCCGATTTCAAACGCAAAACGCGGCCTACTGATGTTCTCGATGACGACGATGATGAGGCGGAAATGAACCCAAAAAGAGTTCGACCTGGTGATAAAGAAGTCTTTATGCTTACTCCAGAAGAATCCACGAATAAAATGGTCAAACAAACTCGGTTTGACTTCTCGTCTACATATGGAGATTTCATTCCCCGAGTTAATACGAATGATGGTAGACCACCGTTATCCCGACGTCAAGCTAAAGAATATGCCCGAGGAGCCTATTATTTGGGAAACGAGTCGTTACAACCAATTTACGAGACACTATAAACTCTCGTAATTGTCCAATCACTTTCACTGCAGATGATGCCAATTTGTTCGCTCATCCTCATACAGATGCGAATAGTTACTGCGCAAATTGGACACATTCCAGTACATCGAATCCTGGTAGATACCGGACCTTATTCGAGCATCCTCATGTATCGGGCCTCCGAAAAGATAGGAATTGACCTGACGGAGATCAAACCATGTGATGATAGAATACAAGGGTTTAATGGGAGTCTTACACGCCCAATCGGGGAGATCACGCTTCCAATACGTTTTGGAACTCTTGGATCGGTTTCTAAAGTTATCATGGAGACCTTCAAAGTTATGGACATAAGAAATGAGTACAATGCTTTAATTGGAAGAACAACTCTTTATAAACTCCGAGCTGCGGTATCAATTTTCCATTACGCTAATACATTCCCCACGACCAATGGAGAAGATACGCATTATGGGGACCAACGAGAAGCCCGAGAGTTATTGTTAATAACCCCCTCCAGAGAAATTCATACGATCGAAACCATCGAAAAAAGTCTTAACGATTTATAAGGGAATCCTGGTGAGTTTAGCGAATTTCTTTAGGAACCAACGTTATTTCCTAACAGAATGAAGCAACGAGGAGATCCAAACTCTGAGAAGACAAAATCGACCCCAGGCCTCAAACATAGTTCTGAGGATAATAAATCACATGATCAGGGTAGGCGACCGAGAAAAGAACCGCTAAAAGAAGACGACGATCTCGACCCTCGAACGGTATTTAAAGAAAAAAATTATGATCGAGTTGAACCTATTGAGGAGATAGATATTGTTTTCCTTGATGGACCGACATCATCCAAGTCGGTTAGGATTGGCGCTACTTTGAAAGATCCAATTCGGACACAACTTGTTCAATTCCTTCGAGATAACTCTGATGTTTTTGCTTGGAAACATGAAGACAGGAAAAGAATCGATCCCAAAGTGGCTAGCCACCGTCTACATCTTGATCGAACTGTAAAACCAGTTGTACAAAAATGGCGCAAGTTCGGTCCTGAAAGACAGAAAGCTTTAGAAGAAGAAGTGAAAAAGTTGATCGATAATAAGTTTGTTAAAGAAGCCAAATACCCGACTTGGGTATCCAATCCCGTGCTGGTTAGAAAAAGCAATGGTCTATGGCGGTTATGTATTGACTTCTCCGATCATAATAAAGCATGTCCTAAAGACAATTACCCTTTGCCTCATATTGATTATATGGTAGATGCCACTTTAGGGCCTGAACTTATGAGTTTTATGGATGCTTATTCAGGGTACAACTAGATCCCGATGGACCCAGAAGACGTCAAACACACATCTTTCTATTCAGCTCGCGTTTTATATTGCTATACGATGATGACCTTTGGCCTGAAAAATGCTGGGGCCATATATCAAAGATTGGTTAATAAGATGTTTGCCAGACTTATCGGCCACACGATGAAGGTGTATTTTGATGACATGTTGGTGAAGTTCATTCATACCAACGACCATATTGTTCACTTGCAAGAAATGTTCGCTATCCTCCGAGATTATTCAATGGTGTTAAATCCTAAAAAGTGCACCTTTGGAATTGGATCGGGAAAGTTCCTAGGTTACATGGTATCTCAAAGAGGCATTGAAGCCAACCCTCAGAAAATACAAGCCATTCTTGACCTCACTCCGCCAACTTCGGTCAAAGGGGTGCAAGCTCTTACCGACCGACTTGCCGCATTAAATCGTTTCATTTAGATATCCACCGATCATTGTAAACCCTTCTTTGAAGCCATAAAAAAAGGTAAACGATTCGAGTGGACCGAAGACTGTCAACAAGCTTTGGTCAATATGAAAGAAGTACTCACCCATCCTCCTACTTTACAAAAGCCATTTTCGGATGAAGTACTTTATTTATATCTTGGCGTGAGCCAAACAGCCGTAAGTGTCGTCCTCATTCGAGAAGAAGGATGCCAGCAAGCACCGATATACTATGTTAGCAAAGCTTTGCATGATGCCGAAACACGATATCCTCCCATGGAGAAATTGGCCTTTGCCTTAATAAATGCTGCCCGAAAATTGAGACCCTACTTTCAAGAACATACCATTATCGTTTTAACCCATATCCCCTTAAACAGATCCTTTTATAAACCCGATACCTCCGGCAGAATGATCAAATGGGCCGTAGAACTCGGACAATATGATATTCAGTATAAACCGAGAACTGCCATAAAACCTGATACCCAAGTTCTTTCCGACTTTATAGCTGAATTTACCCCGGCTATTCAGGAAATAAGAGACAAACACGTCTGGGCGCTATATGTTGATGGGTCTTCAACGTCATATTGAGCTGGAGGTTGAGTGGTTCTAACCGACTCGGATGGCAAACTTTTCTGTCATTCGACAAAGTTCATGTTTCCTGCTACTAACAGTGAAGCTGAGTACGAAGCCTTAATCTGCGGGCTGAATCTAGCCGATTCAAAGCATATAACAACACTTAAGATCTTTTCTAATTCCCAGCTTCTTGTCAACCAAATTAACGGAGGATTTGAAGTTAAGGAACCTCGGTTGATGTCCTACTTAACCCTTGTGAAAGAGAAGCTTTCAAAAATTGATGTTCAAGTTGAACACATACCGCGAACTTCCAATGTCCGGGCTGATGCTCTATCAAAATTAGCGGCCACAAGAGGAACATAAAATATTGAATCTATTCAAGTTTTGGTCAACAAGAACAACCCTCCGTTGCAGTTGAAAAAATTATGAATGTCGAGGGTCATCCTTGGAAGAATCCGATGTGGATGGATCCAATTATCTCTTATTTAAGAATCGGGGCCTTACCCGATAACACAAAAGAAGCACGATCTCTCCGAATTTGATCTGCCCGATTCACTCTTGATGGAGATATTCTGTATAAGAGAGGGTATTCAATGCCCTTAATAAAATGTTTGTGTGAACGAGGGTCTAAATATGTCCTTCAGAAAGTTCATGAAAGCGTCTGTGGAGCTCATCTTGGAGCTCGCGCTCTAGCGTACAAAATTTTACGACAAGGCTATTATTGGCCAACTTTGAAATCAGACACCTCCCAATGGGTACGAAGATGTCTGAAATGCCAAGTGTTTGCACCTAACGTCAACCAACATCCCGAAGAAATCAAGTCTATTTATAGTCCCTGGCCATTTGCTAAATGGGGAATTGATTTGATAGGACCGTTGCCCACTGCGAAAGGCGGAGTCCAGTTCGCTATCGTTGCAGTAGATTACTTTATGAAGTGGGCTGAATCCGAACCGTTAGCCACCATCACTGAGCAGAAAGTAATAGATTTCATATGGAAATCGATTATTTGTCGATTTGGAGTTCCGAACTCCCTTATAACCAATAATGGCCGTCAATTCGAAGGAAACAAGCTTGATACTTTTTGCGAACAATATGGAATCAAACATTTCTTCTCAACTCCTTATCACCCACAATCAAACGGCAAGTAGAAGCAGTAAACAAAATCATCAAGAATGGTTTGAAAACCCGACTCGACGATGCAAAAGAAAATTGGTCTGAAGAATTGCCACATATCCTGTGGGCCTATCGTACTACTTCTCGAGTATCAACTGGAGAAACGCCTTTCTTGCTAACCTACAGATCATAAGCAATGGAGCCTGTTGAAATTGGATCTCCCACTTATCGAATCAAACATTTCGATGAAGACTCGAATTCAAAAAATATCAAGGCTAATCTTGACTTACTAGAAGAAACTCGGGCTTATGCCGAGATCAAGAATGCTGCTTATAAGCGGTGTAATAAAAAGTATATCAAAGCGAAAGTCAGACCTAGGACATACCGAGTTTGAGACTTAGTTCTTAAAAGAGTCACTGGACCGGATCCAGGGCCCATGAAATCGAGATGGGAAGGACCCTTTAAAGTCAGTCAAGTATTACCGAAAGGGGCATATAAACTTGAATATCCTGATGGCACTCAACATCAATATCCTTGGAAAGCGGTTTTTCTCAAGAAATATTATCAGTGATAAGCCACTCAAGATGTAACTTTTTCTTATCTTTTGCCAGTCGTGTGTTCCTACTTCGTGTTTAAATAAAGGATGTGTTCTTTCCTTTACTATCTTATTATAATTCTTAATCAAACCCTTAAGACGGTTTGACGAAGACCACTCTTTAATCAAATCCATAAGATGATTTGATGAGGTTCATTCTTCGGCTAGATCCTGAAGATGATCTAGCCTGGTTGCGGTCTTTCTAAACCCTAAAGATGGTTTATCGCAATCAACTTCTTAGCCAAATTCTTAAGATGATTTGGTGAACCTTGTTCTTTTGCCAATTGTGAATAACAGTTTGGTATGGCCGTTCCTAATGATGAGTATCAAATTATACTCACAACAGCTTATCTTATAATTAAACCCCGAAGATGGTTTTGATGATCGAAATTTTTGATTAAATTATTTTTTCTTATTCGAGAAGGAAGAGACCTTCTTACGATTCTTCTGAAATGAAAGGATACCCTTATTTTATCTTTCCTTATTCCAAAAATAAGTCAACTCCGATGATGAAGAACAAACATTCATTAAGGTGAAGAAATACGAATAACATTTATAAGTTCTAATTCAAACATGGTGCCGACATACCGACACTCATGTTAAAAACATGAAAATGAAATATTTCGAATCACGATTTCCCCAATGTTCCAACATCATCATCATTCTTTCTTTTAGCCTCCTCTGAAGTTCCGACATTTTCTTCTTCAATTTTCTCCAACATAGCCTTACCGATAAATTCCAGAGCAGCATCTTGTTTCGCCTGGACAACTGTTTCAATCACTTTTTCTGAGAACCTCTCCTCTTCGGTCTGCACTTCAAGTGAAGTAGTTGGAAGAACCGACTCTGCAGCTGTTAATTCCTCGATCTTCCTTGCTGCAAAATTAAGTACAACCTCACGAAGTTGTTCGGGAGACATGTCCTCGATTCTTTGTGCCACAGTGACATCACTTAAAGTGTCGATGAAGACCTCCGCGAGTTCAATCCTCTTGTCCCTTTCGCCTTCAAGAATCATCTCGACGTAGGCGCGACGCAGGTGAAGTTCCGGCTCTTCATTCAGAGGAGGGATGTCGGGATTTACATCTGCTCTCTCCTTTTGGCTAAAGAGCCATCCACAAAAGTCAATCTCATCATTGTCGGTAGAAATATGCATGTGCTTAATCTCAGAATCGACTCCATATTTTTCTAACCTCCTCAAGAGATAAATTCTCAAGTCATCAACCGAATAAAGCCTATCTCCAACTCTCTCAATAAATCATCGAAGGCTGAGACAAGTGTTGATCTTAAAATCCTCGGCTATATTTTTACTCTCTTCTTCCTTCCCGATAATTTTCCCAGCCTTCATGCCTTCTTCATACTTAAAATCTCCAAAAGTCGACTTTTTCTCTTCCAAGCGTGCAAGCTCTTCTATGTGACTTTCCCGAATACGAATGAGAGCTTCTTTCTTTTCGGACCGATCGCGCCGAGTTTCTTGGTGATCAGCACGTTCCTTTAACAGCAACTCATCGTTTTCTTTAGTCGTCTGTTCGACAAAAGCAAGCCGATCCTTTAATTTCGCGAGCTCGACCTCCATCCTTCTCTATTCTGAGGTCAGTCCAACGATCTCGGATTGTGCAACTTTCAGCTCTCACTCTTCTCGACTACTGCATTCTGTAGATTAGATTTTTCCTCTTCAAGAGATGCAACGGTTCCCACCTGCATTTCTAGTTCCTCCCTTTTCTCATCCAAATTTACAAGACTGTGACGATAGCTATCCTCCGCCGCTATGAAACTCACTAAGGCCCGACCGAGACAAGCTTTAGCATACCCGAATCTGTGGGACCCAGCAAGCGATGAAATTCCCGCCTGAATTTTTGGATCCCAAGATTTTTTATCGCAACTCCCGGAAAATGATGTCGGTTCGGCAATTTAGGAGACTCGACCGATGCAAAAGTCGAGTACCATTTATCCATAACATCCGGCATTTTCAGTTTGCTCGCTCGATCCTCCCTGATTTTCAGATAAGAAATCTCCTCTATTTCATCAAAAATTTCTTTCCCCTTTTTCTTTTTGGATTTTTTCTGTCCTTTATCTTCTTCCTCCTTTTCCTTGTTTTCCTCATTTTCTCTCTCTTTTTTCTTTTCTTTTTCTTCCTCTCCTTCTTTCTTCCTCTCGTCATGTTGATGCTTGGTTCTTTTCTCACCTCCCGTTAACACAGTGTGAGATCGCTTCTTACTCACCCTTTTCAGCGGAACAACATCTTCTTCTGCGCCTTCTTTCACGGTCTCGGGTTCAACCGAGATAACTCTTATCGATTCCGGTTCGACCTAATTAATGACCTCGGTGGCAATAGCGGGAGTTTGGTTCGGCCCAACCTCAACACCTCGCTCCGGCTCGCCACTTTTGGTGGCACCTCTTGTGGACGTTCCAATCTCAGTTCCGGCAGACTTTTTGGCAGCGTTGTTCTTCTTTATCGACTTGGCCAAATTTCTGCGATCCATCATGGATAGCCTTGATTCCTTTAATTTACAGACTTTGGCACGAAGTTCCCGATTTGGATGTTTATTCCAGTAATTCCGAGCGTCTTTAATGGATCGGAA
This sequence comes from Striga hermonthica, assembly GCA_902706635.1. Taxonomy (NCBI): domain Eukaryota; kingdom Viridiplantae; phylum Streptophyta; class Magnoliopsida; order Lamiales; family Orobanchaceae; genus Striga; species Striga hermonthica. The sequence goes on from CACSLK010000984.1 coordinate 10,467,495, forward strand.
TCTGAAAAAGCTCAATAATGGATAATACACTGCCAAAGAAAAAGAAAGGAAAAACTCGGTTGGATTCTTTATAGCACTTTATCTCACAATGATTAATAGGATCCGCACAATACATACCCGGAGTAAATTTTGTATCTGTAATACCTGGTGATAAGCCTGCCCGCTTAAGTCTGGATTCGTGTACCAAGCGTTTATGACTCCTTCTCGTCTTAGTAAGACCAAATAACTTCTGTATTTGGAGACCGAGATCGGCTCGAAGCTTTGGCTCTATGTCGCTGGCTACAAGTACGAAAAGTGCCAACCTGTTAGTACAAGGAAGATAAACCAAAATCAGAATTATGTTGAAAATTAAACCATACTTACAATACGTTGATGTAAACTGAGTCGGGATGGTCATCCCGTCAAATGAACTTTCGTTCAAAAAGTCAACCGATTGCCATTCTCCCCAACCCACAACCATTCTTCTTGGAACCCGTGAAGGCTATCCGGTATTTTGGTAATCAACTCTCTGATTTTCAACCCAGTATTCGGCTTACCGGCGAAAAAAAAGCAGCGTAAAGGGTCATAAACTTGCCTACCGTGGCTCCTTCTAAAAGTGTATAAGCTTCTCATGTCGGAAACCGAAGGAAGTTCATAACCCTCTTCTTTCAGCAGAACAAGAAGGCCTATTATTTTCTTCCAACTATTTGGGGCGATTTGGCATAGACTCAGTTTCCAATTATGCAGATAATCTGTAATCAAATTGGGGAGAGGAAATCGAATCCCTGATCTAAGATATTCCACGAATATTCCCACACATCCTGGAGGGGAAAAGTGATCCTTTCACTAGGATAAGGAGCGAAAAGTTTCACATTTTTGGGAATCCTAATTTGTTCCCTTAGCAACACGACATTAGCATCTGTAAGGATGCTAGGTTCTCCTAAACATTCAACATCTGGTTCCAGCTATTGGCGCCCCAGCCGTCTCCAATAATCAGGCATTTCCAGTGCATTGGTTTCAATGACAAGGTCTCCTTCTTTATCATCTTTTTCTAAACTAAGATGCTCTACGTATGCCGGATCCCACCGATAATAATCAAGTGCCCAATTGATTTTCTCTGGAACAATATATTCCATCGAAATTATTTTACTACTATCACTGGTTGACGCCATCGTCCGTATAATTGCTACAATCGATGATACAAAACTCAAAAGTTCGTGCAAACTCCAAAAGAGAAAATAAATTTCAAATTGACTTACCAGCTGTTCGAAGAAACGCAAATCAAAAGAAGGTGAGAATTTGAGTGAACATAAGAAGATGGCTGAAATCAGAGAAATCTGAAGAAATAGAGCACAAAAAATTACCGTAGTAAAAGCAGATATTATGAGAATATTCGGTATTTTATATGTGTCAGAATTCTGACCGTTGAAATATCGAAATAGGGGCGCGTGTACTTAATGCGCCCATTAATGGTGAAACGTTTCATTCCCCCCCCTCCCCATTCATGCATGTGGACCAATCTCGAAACGTCACCTCATCTCCTCATGACCGTTGTACGAATTAATTGCGGGCACGTCTTTTTTATAATCGTCACGTGTATAAAAGAACCGTCATGTCGTCTCACTCTCCGGAACAAAAAAATTTCACTGTGTTGAGATATCAGTCTGTTGACATGGTTTCCAGTAAACCAAGTTCAGCAATGCTGATCAAGCGATTATGCTTAGTAATTGGGGAATTATGTTCATTCAAAAGGAGAATATCTTCGAGGATCCCAAAACATTCACATATCGGGAGAAAATGGATCAAGAAACGACATCTTTATCAACTAACCGACATCTCATATCAGTTATGACATGTCGGTTACAACATGTCGGATATAACATATCAGTTACAACTAATCGAGTCGATATCTATGACTTGCCAAACCGACACTATGAGGCGGTGCCAACTCAACACAAGTCATCATTACGCCTTGCCAAGTGGCATGCTACCAAGATAGATGGCCATTAGCCGCCTTTGACCTTTCTAATGTAATGATTACATTTCTGATAAATGTTGTAAGTTAGTATAAAAGGAGAAAATAGATTCTCCAGGGACGACACGAGAAATATACGATAATATTCAATAAACTCTATTTCGTTTGGACTCTCATATGTTCTTCACTAATCTATCTTGAACACACGACGAACTTTTCATTATCACATAGTTGTTAATTACCATATAACAACAGTTTGGCGCTAGAAGGAGGGCTCATAACGTTTTTGAGGTTAACTTTCGCTGTTATAGCCACCTACTCGCTTGAAGTTACTATGTCGCAATCTGGTCGAGATCATACGACTCATCCTGGCCAGAGCCAATCGACTAATCATTCCCCACGACTTTCAACACCACCTCCTCCGGTCACGAATATCACGAACTTCCTTCAAAACCCGGAGTTTATCCAAGGATTAACCTCTCTGATAGCTCGAGCCATGCCCAGAAACTCGAGTACTGTACCATTATCAACGCCGTTTCTTACGAATCTAACGGAACATCCAAATCTTACTCATCATGACCCTGAAACACATGCGGCGACATCACATGCTACGTCGCAACCACACCATACTTCTCCACGTCGAGAGGAGTTAACTCGTATAACCGCTAACCCAGTAACAAACAACCAGGTCGCGGAGGAACCTCCTGTTCAAGAAATGACTGCTGAGAGTCATTCTTCTCATCGTCAAAGAATTCCGTCACGACCCAGACCTATCTCACCGGTACCTCGTGACCGTGAAGATTTACGACGTCGGATTGAATGGAATCATATGTCGAGACATAGCGCTGAAGAAATCGAGGTTCTCCGTACAAGATTGGCTGAAATTGAGACTCGACAGAAGTCACAAGAAGATTCTCCCCGACATGTCTCGACGTCGGGAAATGTCATTATTGAAGTTGACTCACCTTTGGCTCCAGAGCTTACTGCGGAGGCGCTCCCTGCTAAGGTAAAGATTCCACAAATTGGCATGTATGACGGAACTTCAGATCCAGACGCGCACTTGGGTCATTATACATCATGGATGGTCTTGCACGGAGCCTC
>CACSLK010000984.1:10472867-10486109 GCA_902706635.1 Striga hermonthica
CGGAACAGGCCTCCCGCCATATTGCTCATCTTTCCGAAGTCTTTGATATCCTTCGAGAATATTCAATGGTGCTTAATCCCAAGAAGTGCACCTTTGGGGTAGGATCAGGAACATTTCTCAGATACATGGTGAGCCAGAGAGGAATCAAAGCTAATCCCGCCAAGATTCAAGCCATACTTGATTTGGCTCCTCCAACATCCATCAAAGGAGTTCAAGCTTTAACTGGTCGACTAGAAGCTTTAAATCGATTCATTTCAAAGTCGACGGATCATTATAAACCTTTCTTTGACGCCATCAGAAAGAAGAAGCCATTCGAATGGACCACTGAATATCAGAGTGCATTTGATAACATCAAAGAAGTTCTTTCACAACTACCAACATTGCAAAAACCTCTCCCCGATGAACTTTTATATTTGTACCTGGGAGTAAGTGATGTTGCTGTTAGCGCTGTTCTTATACGACAAGATGGACTCCAGCAGTTCCCAATATATTATGTTAGCAAAGCTCTACATGACGCTGAATTGCGATATCCGTATATGGAGAAACTCGCTTTTGTGTTGATCATTGCTGCACGAAAGTTGCGACCATATTTTCTGGAACATTCTGTTGTTGTGTTCACCTCATATTCTCTCCGACAAGTCCTCCATCGACCTTACACGTTGGGAAGGATGATTAAATGGGCTATCGAACTCGGACAGTTTGACATTCAGTATCGCCCACGCACTGCCATCAAAGCTCAGGTGTTATCCGACTTCATAGCAGAGTTCACCCCATCTGTCAGCACATCAGCTCAGAATCCGACGTGGACTCTCTACATCGATGGATCATCCACCGCTATACGAGCTGGAGGAGGAATCGTTTTAGTTAGCCCTGATCAACAAGTGTTTTGTTACTTTGTAGCATTCACTTTTCCAGCTACTAACAATGAAGCTGAATATGAAGCTCTCTTATCGGGTCTACACTTTGCTGAGTCCATGAGTGTTTCCTCCCTCCGCATATTTTCTGATTCTCAGTTATTAGTCAGCCACATCAATGGTGCCTATGAAGTCAAGGAACAACGATTGCTGCCTTATTTCGATCTCGCCAAGAAGAAGTTATCACGATTCAAAATGACGTTGGAACATATATCTCGGTCGTCAAACATTCAAGCAGATGCTCTCTCGCGTTTGGCCTCTTCGACCGATTTGAACAATGTTGAATTTGTGCAAATTACTCAACAGACAACTTCTTCAACAGCCTCTACCGACGTCGCCATGATCGATGTTGTTCTGCCAATTCCAAGTTCAGCTTGGATGGATCCAATCATTAACTATCTTCAGACTGGGGCCGTGCCTGAAGACCCAAAAGAAGCCCGTACCCTTCGTGTTCGTGCCGCTCGTTTCACAATCGATCAAGGAATATTATACAAACATGGATATTCCACTCCGCTGCTCAAGTGCTTGTCGGAAACTGACGCCCGACATATTCTTCAAGAAGTACATGAGGGCGTCTGCGGTACTCATCAAGGATCACAAGCTTTATTTCACAAGATTCTCCGACAAGGTTATTACTGGCCGACTGTCAAGAAAGATGCCGCCGACTGGGTGCGAAGATGTCACAAGTGTCAGATATTTGCTCCCAATGTTAACCAACATCCAGAATCCCTTAAGTCAATATACAGCCCATGGTCGTTCGCAAAATGGGGATTGATTTAATTGGCCTGCTTCCGACAGCCAAAGGAGGTGTTCGCTTTGCGATATTGGCTGCCGACTATTTCACAAAATGGGTAGAGGCTGAACCTCTTGCAACCATCACCGAACAAAAAATGATTGATTTTGTCTGGAAGTCCATCGTTTGTCGGTTTGGGATACCTAACTCTATTATAACCGACAACGGCCGTCAGTTCGAAGGGAAAAAATTAGAAGACTTCTGTGAAGACTATGGTATCAAGCATTTCTTCTCGTCACCTTATCATCCACAAGCTAATGGGCAGATAGAAGCTGTGAACAAGATCATCAAGAATGGCTTGAAAACTCGACTAGAGACTGCAAAAGGATCTTGGCCCGATGAGCTGCCCCACGTCCTTTGGGCCTATCGGACGACGACGCGAAACTCAACTGGAAAAACCCCGTTTTCATTAGCGTACGGAACTGAAGCTGTGATTCCGGTTGAACTTACTTCTCCAACATATCGGATTACTCATTTTTCCGAAGAAACTAACTCAGCAAACCTAAGAGCCAATCTCGATTTGGTCGATGAACTACGGACCGACGCTGAAATTCGAAATGCTGCTTACAAACGACGTAGCGAAAAGTACATTAATTCAAAGTTCAAGCCATGTTCATTCGTCGTGGGAGACCTCGTGTTGAAAAGAATAACCGGGGCCAATGTCGGTCCGTTGCAACCGAAGTGGGAAGGACCCTTTAAAGTGAACCGTCTGATTTCCAACGGTACCTATCGACTTGAGACTCTAGATGGTGTTCCCCTTCAGTACCCTTGGCATGCAACTAATCTGAAGAAGTACTATTAGTAAACCTGAAGGCTGAACCCTTGTTTCCGATGTATGAAAGTCTTTTGTCCTACCCATGTACAAGAATCGCATTTTGTTGTCAATAAAATTTGTGTGACGAACCACTATAATTTGTTCGATTACTCGAACCTCAATAAATCGGTCCCCGTTGCTAAGGCTAAACGTGTTTCATACCCTGAAGTTGGTATGACCTAGCCAAACGCGACAAAGCCGGATACTTCCAAGCCCTGAAGATGGTTTGGGGAGGCTTATGCTCTACAATTTCAAATCCCGACGTTGATTTGATGAGCTTACAATAAATGTTTGCAATAAAAGCAAGTTTTTTATGACTTGTTCTGATAAAGAGTTTGTAGATATCGGATATGCTATAAATTATGCCGACATCGAAAATTTCAAAGTGTAAGTGCCAAGTATCACGTCGGAGTAATTACAAGCATGACCTGCTAAACATTCATTTATCCTTACTCCAACGTGTTTTGACTTGTTACAATAAATATGTCAAGACAAGACATTCATGAGACAAAATCATTAAACATCGAGTTTCATTCATAATAAAATGTTGTCATTACATCCGATAAAAGAAAATAAAAAACAGATAACGGATATCAAATTTCATTCATCTTTCTTCGTCCCCGACGACGACGCTTCTCCAATTGTAGAAGACTGGGAGTTCCCAACCTCAGCTTTGCTTTTATCTACAGCGTCCAAATGATTTATCAATCTCTCGCCCAAGCGATGCATTACCTCCTCTTCCTTCTCCTCCATTGCTCGGACGACGTCGCTTTCTTTTATGATGACGATGTCATCATCCTCGTGTAAAACTCGATCGTCATCGGAGGGGATCAGTTCAGTCAACCACCCCTTAGCTTTGGCGTCATCTTCTGCCACCTTCCGTAAGGCAAAGCCAGTAATTGCCTCCATGAGTTCCTCATCAGATAAGCCTTCCAATGTTTCTACGACAAACGCCTCAGCAATCGCCTCAACACATATGTTCGCCAGGTCGGGTTTTTTGACCTTCTCCACCTCAAGGACCATGTCGATAAAGGCCCGGCAAATTTTAGCTTTACGCTCTTCTGACAATGGCGCCATGTCTAACTCGAGCATCCGACTTTCCTTCTGCTTGAGAAGTCGATTAGCAAAATCTCGTTCGTCTTGATCGGCCGGAATGTGAGCATTATTGATCTCGGGGTTGAGGCGATGCTTCTCCATTTTCTCCAGAAGAAAGATGCGCAGCTCATCAACGGTATAAATGCCATTTTCCACCCGGTCGATGACCCAACGCAATATCAGTGCGGCGTTCAGCTCTAAGTCCCACTCGATCACAATATCCGCACCCGACACCTTGTCTGATTCAGCCACCGCCTTCTTGCCGACATCGATGCCCTCTTGGAATTTGAGTTCAGCGGCGGTTGTCATCTCTTGACGGAGTTTACCCATGGCAATCTCGTGGGCCTCATGACATCGAATTAGTTCAGCATCCTTGTCCGATCGATCCTTGCGGACAGCTTGAAGCTCAGCCTTCAATCTCGTGAGCTGCTCATCTTTTTCCTTTGCTGTTTCTGCGACTTTGGCCAGCTGAACCGACAAGAGGTCATGGGCCAACAAAAGATTTTCCCTTTCAGTCTTGAGAGCGCTCACCTCGGTTTGTGTTGTTTTCAGCTGGGCATCCTTCTCCGACATCGATGCCTCGTAACGGGACTTTTCATCCTCTAAGGAATCTATCGCGCCTTCCTTCAAACTTAGTTCATGCTGCTTCTCATCCAGCTCGTGAACTCGGCCCCGATAACTTTCCTCGGCCGTAATAAAACTGACGAGTGCTCGCCCCAAACACCCTCGGGCGTAACTGAACTTCTGATCGTCGGGCAGAGACGCAATCCCGACGTGAGTCTTCGGATCCCATGACATTAGCGGAACTTTCGCCGCCTTCACCGCCTCGTTGGGGATCCGATGGTTGATTGTGACTTTTGGCTCGGCGACTGTTTGAAACATGGCGAACCAGGGATCAAACACATCATCTGGCAGCTTTAGCTCCGCAGCTTTCTTTTCATTTACTTTGAGGAAGGAATCCCTCAGAATGATTTCGGGCTCCTCCTCTTTGTCTTTGCCGGCGCCGGTGTCTTGCTTCTTCTTCATCCTTTCCGCTACGTGAGATACACTGGATCTCTTGCGACGATGAACCACTGTCACGTTAGGCTCCTCTGGCACTTCTTGAGAGACTTCCGTCTCAACAGTAGGTTCACCAAACGACGTCATTACTTGCTGCAGTGGCGCCACCTCAAGTGGCGGGACGTCGGTAACCAATGGCTCATTCACAATTGCCGGTGTAGGTTCTACCCTTGTTGACGATGGCTCACTGACGACGCTTTGAGATCGGTTGGGGTTCTTTTTCCATGCCTTAAGGAGATTCATGCGTCCAGCCATCTCGGTTGATCGAAGATTTTTGTTTTTTCCAACTTTGTTCTTCAAATCGAAGTTCGGATTACGTCTCCGATGTTCTTCTGCCTCCACGGGATCTCCAAAACCGAAGTATCCCAACAATGGATAATAGACTGTCACAAAATATTTCAAGTTAGGTCGACATCGTCAACATAAAGGATCAAACAAAGCAAGTAAGAAGTGTACCTGGTTGAAACAAAGAGTTTAATACCCCGGGGGATAAGCCAGCTAGCTCTAATCGAGAATCCTTAACAAGTCGTTGGTATCGTCGCTTGTTTTGGGAAACTTCAAACAACTTGTCCACCCGATCGTACAATAAACCTTCAAATTTGGGTTCTTTCTTTCCCGTTGGTTTTGCTACAAGGTCACAAAAGTCCACCTGTTAGCGAAAACAAAAGACAAGATATTAATAATCGAAGTGAAGAAAAAGATAAACAACTTACAATAACCAGATTTAATAGCCATTGGGATACTCATCCCATCGGCAAGAAGATCGTTGGCAAAGTCGGTGCACTGCCAGTCCCCACCGACCCACAACCATTCTTCCTGAAAACCGCGTAATGTGTCGGGAACGTCCATTATCAACTCGTCAACTTTGACCCTTGGCTGAGGTTTACCGACAATAGAAAAAGTGAGAAGCGGATCTGATACTTGTCTTTCCGGACTCTTCCGAAATATAAACATGCTCCTCATGTCCCTTGCCGACGGCAGATCCCATTTCTTTTCAGCAAAAAGCACAAGTAATCCAATAATTCGCTTCCATGAATTTGGAGCAACTTGGCATATCGGAAATTCCCAATCTCGTAAGTATTCGGTGATTATACGCGGCAGAGTAAATCGCAGCCCTGACCTTAAGCTCTCAGCGAACACGCCGACACATCCAGGTGGTGGACACGTAATCCTTTCACCCGGATATGGTGCAAATAAATGTACCGACGCAGGGACTCGAATTTCGCTCCGCAGCATGATGACATCGGCATCTGTTAGTATGCTCGGCTCACCATGAGATGTAAGTTCGGGGTCCGGCCATCTTCTAATGGGTCGCCTCCAGAATCTCGGGTCATCGATAGCATTTTCCTCCACAATTTTGTCCCCCTCAATGTCGTTTAGACGGATATTCAAGCGTTCGACAAACACCGGATCCCATCGACTATACTCAGACAATAATTCCATCTCCCCGGAATGGACCATATTGATCATCATGACATCCAACTCGTCGTCGCTGGAAGATGCCCACGATACGCTCATGATGTGAAGAAGAAGTAGATAAATAAAACAAAGAAATAATTCTTACCACGAGAGGAAGTTCACAGATATGAGATGCTTAGAGTACAGTTGCGAAGCGATTAGATTGCAAGAAAATGAGAAATGTGATTGCAGATAGAAAGCGAAAGTAAAGTAAATCTCGGGAGAAGATTTCCTATTTATACTAAACCCTAAATTTAGTGATAACCGTTGGGAGAAGGGAGAAATAGGGGCGCGTGGGTTGAACTTTCTTAATTCGCGAGTCGACGCGACCTTTGAGAATCGCGCCTTTCAGCAATGGATATGTGGCCAATCAAAAGTAACTGTTGCCCCTATTAACGAACGTTGCAATTAATTGTAATAAATTGCGCCGTTTCAACTTTTAGCATCGTTTTTGACAAGTGTGGAGACATCGGAGGGACGACTGCAAAAACCGACATGTTCTACTTGCTCGAAATTAATTGTTTCCTGGTGCATTTTCAGCATCACTGCCCGTCTTTTCTCAAGACATCCATTAATGCTGGGGGCCACCTTGTTGACATGGTTTTCAGTAAACCAAGTTAAGCAATGTTGATCAAGCGATTATGCTTAGTAATTGGGGAATTATGTTCATTCAAAAGGAGAATATCTTCGAGGATCCCAAAGCATTCACATATCGGGAGAAAATGGATCAAGAAACGACATCTTTATCAACTAACCGAATCTCATATCAGTTGTGACATGTCGGTTACAACATGTCGGATATAACATATCGGTTACAACTAATCGAGTCGATATCTATGACTTGCCAAACCGACACTATGAGGCGGTGCCAACTCAGCACAAGTCATCATTACGCCTTGCCAAGTGGCACGCTACCAAGATAGATGGCCATTAGCCGCCTTTGACCTTTCTAATGTAATGATTACATTTCTGATAAATGTTGTAAGTTAGTATAAAAGGAGAAAATAGATTCTCCAGGGACGACACGAGAAATATACGATAATATTCAATAAACTCTGTTTCGTTTGGACTCTCATATGTTCTTCACTAATCTATCTTGAACACACGATGAACTTTTCATTATCACATAGTTGTTAATTACCATATAACAACACAATCACTAAAAGATCTCGGATTATGGATACTGCAAGTCGGATTTCTCCTCGTGATTTTTTACGACTTTAACAACTATATTGCCATATGCTTGTCAATGTCGGGGGCCTCTCTGTTGACAACCGACTTAGCATTTTCCTCAAATTGCTGTCAAATTAACTTTTTCCTATTAATCCTTTCCCAACTTTCTTCCAGGCCTCCGAATTCTTTTCTTTTACATCGAGAACCGACTTAACCAAGTTCCAAAGCTGCTGAATAAGCACGATTATGATTGGACCGAGAATGGAAGAGCAATCATTACGAAATCCTCGAGAATCGATAAACCGCCTCCAAAAAGCGGATTGCATTTAATGCGATCCTATCTACCTCGTATAGGAAGTCAATGCACTCCCAACTATAAATAGCAGGATTTCCTGTAATAAATACCCTAGCAAAATAGAAATCCTACAATCACATATGTTCATCTCGGTTATCATAAGAACCGACTTCTTGTACTTCGAAATAATAATACAAAAAATACGATTCCACACATTTTATTATTGTACACGTATCTTTTCATAGTTGTTCAATTTCATACAACAACAAGAGTGTTACAGGTGGTGTCCAGTCCCGGAATGCGAGCAACGATGGGGTCGTCCGGCCCCCGATTGCGAGCACCAAGGGGGTCGTCCGGTCCTCGATTGCGAACGACCCCGGGCGCGACCGGTAGGGCGGTCCGGTCACGCCCATGTCCATTCGCCATAAGCGGCCGAACACCCACCCATAAAATAAAAAAAAAAAATCTAAATAATATTTGAAAACGAAAAGAAAAAAAATACCTTGCCGAGAAAGAAGCCGATGCAGCCGCGTTGTCATGACAATTTTTTGGAATTTTTTTGCTTGAAACGAGCAAAAACGTTGAGAGAGAGAGAGTGAAAGAGAAGAAAATCAAAACAATGATTTTTTATTAGCCATGTTGAAATGGCTAACACAAATTTTAGCCATAGTTTGAAAAAATATCTTTTTTAGCCATTTTGTCACATGAAAAGACTTAAATACCCTTACTATAATTTTTTTTGGGTTAAAAAAAAGTTCATCTCTCTTCTCTCTTCCATTTACATCTTCATTCACTCTTTTCATTTATTAATCTCAACAAAAAAAAAATCATTCTCTTAACAAAAAAAAAATCATTCTCTCTATATTCATACCGACAACATTCCGGTGATATCTCAAGAATACTAGTGTAAAGGTATTGTTATAATTCATCTTTTTTTAATAGGCCACATATATATACTATTAAAATTAATAAAATGAATATGGCAAAAAAAAATTGTAGAATAAATTTCTTGGAACATTGAATGATTTCGGGGCCCAAAAATTGATTTTTGGGTCCAGAAATCGAATCTTGGCCCAGAAATTGATTTCAAGATAGTCTCGTTTCTTGTCCCAGAAATCACATTTCCGACCCAAAAATCGATTTCTGGATCGTCTCGTTTCTTATCCCAGAAATCAATTTCTGACCCAGAAATCGATTTCTGGATCATCTCATTTCTAGTCCAGAAATTAATTTCTAGCCCAGAAATCACATTTCCGGTCCAGAAATCAATTTATGGGTCAAAAATGTAATTTCTGGGCCAGAAATGTGATTTCTGGGACCCAAAAATCGTTTTCTGGATTATCTCGTTTCTAGTCCCAAAAATGTGACTTCTGGGCCAGGAATCACATTTCTGGTACCAGAAATCACATTTTTGGACAAGAAAATCAATTTTTCAATTTCTAGACAAGAAATCGATTTCTGGCCCAGAAATCACATTTCTGACCCAGAAATCGATTTTTGGGACGAAAATGTGAACAAATCGATTTCTTGTCACGAAATCGATTTCTGGCCCAGGAATCACATTTCTGACACAGAAATGTGAACAAATCGATTTATGTGTCAGAAATGTAATTTTTGGGTCGGAAATGTGATTTCTGGTACCCAGAAATCGTTTTCTAGATTATCTCGTTTCTAGTCCCAGAAATGTGATTTGTGGGCCAGACAAGGAATCTATTTCTAGTCCCAAAAATCGATTTCTTGTCTCAGAAATCTGTTTTGAATCCCCAACACGGTTTATGGGATCCCAGAAACAGTAAATACACCCCAAAAATGTTTTCGAATCTTATAAACAATTTGTGTGATTTCAAAAATCATTTTATAAAACATTTTATTTGTTTTATTATAAACATTGATTACTTAATTCTCAAATAATTATTTGAAATTGTTTGTCATTAAATACTTTTACATCTTTGGTTTTCAGATGTGTGAAAAATTTCGAATTGTGCATAGCGAATTTTGGGATGAGATTGTTTATAAAAATGGACAAGCAGAGATGAACTTTATGCGTTTGGGGAGTTTGTCGTATGAAGACTTTTTAAATAGAGTTAATGACATTGTTGGTGGAGACAAACACACATGTGAGTATCGATTTCACTTCTTGATGGCGAATGAAAATGGAGAGTTGGAAAAATGGAGAATTTCTTGTGAATCTGACTTACACAATTTGGCCGAATTATTCCAAGTACCTAATATATATGTTACCTTGCGAGCCAAAGATCGTGGAATAAGTGAATTTTCTACTCAACCACCAACCAACTTCCATTCTTTTGCGGGGGGCAAGGAGAATTTTTGAACTTAATTGCTGCTCAAGGTCAACCGTTTTATCCATATGGTGTTATCGATCCATATCTTGCAAACTTACATTGGCAAAGCAACTCAAATGTTGGTTTTGGTAACAATACACTCAAATGTTGGTTTTGGTAACAATACAGTGCAACATTCCGCTTCTCGAGCTATTGAAAGTGATTTTTCAAACCATGTTGATTGGGATAAAGATAGTACATTTGATTGTGAGGATGATGGTCGATAACGTTATTTGGGTGTTGTTGTATGTAAAGGATTGATAATCATTTATTTGAGTGCAGGCATAACCATATTTATGGATTGATCAATTTGCTTGGAATGTAATTTTGTTGTTCCATTTTCAGTGTTTTTTTTTTAAACAAAAAAATTATAATAATCGCGACTCGCAGATAAACTCGCAGAGTCGCGGTGAAGAACATAACTGTAGGGGCTATACAAGCTTCCCAGGGTCCTGAGAACACGTGTTACAACGTGCAAACGGCTAGTATTATATGTTTAGTACACAGGAGCCGTGTTCAGTCGAATCCCGCTTGTATCAGGTAAAAGTCTCTTAATGTAATACTTGGATCTACGGGATATGTTGATCTTTTTTCTCCTCTCTTCTGGTAAATACTCAATCGAACATTCTGAGAAGCCACGCCTAACAAACCTGCAAAAATGAAGGCATTAAACTTTTAGAAGCAAGAACAAATTACATCATAACAAGTATGGAACGAGCATACATTTTGAGGAAGTAGAAAATAATAACAATAAAGAAGAATTTCACGGGGAAAATATAATTACACAAGAAAAAAAAACATCGGATGCATATATGATGGATTAAAAAGTAAAGAAAAATTCAGGCAAACACCATGACCATGTTTGATCAGAGCAATACAATGAATGCTCCACATGAGATATAATGATAGGGATTATAATGACATACCAGTCCGCCGTTCGTGTCGTCAGTAAGAAAAGCTTATGCAGTCCAAGCGAAGATGCCTTCTTCTCAATATAATATGACCATGTTCGACAGCGAAAAATAACATCAATCTATCTATGCATCAGAATAAGCTCTACACAAAATGATAGGTACATTACTCAGCATACGTTGCACTATGAAATATATCTACTATTTTTCCTTTATTAAATACAAAAATATCAAAGTGGAAATATTTGCCTGACTTTTTTGCTAATAGAACCTTGAATCAATTTATGGTTCTTACATACACACACACACACACACACACACACACACACAGAGAGAAAGAGAGAGAGAGAGAGAGAGAGAGAGAGAGAGAGATTGACATACCAAGTAATTTGTCTCCCTGTCCTTGACCACGGCATTCGGGGGAAACAACTATAGCAGCCACCTCTCCACATTTCTCTTTGAAGAGAGGAAAAAGAGCCGCACAAGCAATGACCTGACCTTCTCTTTTGGCAACTATGAAAGAACCCAATGCTTTAAGTAGCTGCACTGCCGGAAATGATTTATCAAAAAGGGGGACGGGGGATTATATGTGATACATGTCAAAATAACATGATAGATCAAATTTATAAGACACCTCTTCATCAGTCCTCTTTATTAAAGTGCCGAATTCCTCTAATGGTAGAAAAAGTTGCTGGATTCCATGGAGATCTGATATAGTGGCCGTGCGTATTCCTTCATAAAGATCACTGCGAAAATCGGTTGAAAAAAAGCATAAACTTGCGTTCTATTTGAGGAAGTATAGTTGAATCAATGCCTTTGAGGGGGATATTTGATGAGGAGGTAGAGGTACAGACCTAGCCACCATTGTACCAATTCCATCGCTCTGAAACAATTCCTTAAGCAAGATTCCGCCTATAGTGTCGTCCAATAAATGAACTTTCTGGACACCACCCTGGTAACAAACAACATAACCAAATACATGTATAACAAAGATTGTAAACTTCAAAAATCTCGAGACAATAATGTTGCTTGTCGTGTTCGATTTCAAGAGGGGAGGAGTGCATCAGGACTAGAAGATTGTAAAGAACTGATCTCACAAAGTGCCCCAAAAGAGCAACTTTGATAATAATACGACGACATTGAAAGTAAAAAAGTATAAAAGCAAGAACCAATCACCAACAGCTTTTGACAGAAATAAATACAAACAAATTAGCAACAAACTACGATCAATATATCATTAATTAGCGAGATAACCAAATGATTTATTACTGATTATTCAAAAGCAAAATTATTTTTATTAACTTTCAACTTTTCATTTACACCAACAAAAAGGAAAGAAACGATTCAGAATCAGTCAAGGGACCAGGACTAAGACTCCTCTCTTATCTATTTATTTTCAATTTCAAGGAGGTGAGACAAAGGGGCTACTGTGGATTTATGGGCGTCAAGGATACTCACAAGGCTGCCAAATCCGATATAAATAGGCTTTGGAATAGCTTTCAGCCAGTTCAAAAGTGACTCTGGCGGCTCATAATTTGTTGCAAGATCAAGAAAGCAAAACCTAACCACATCAAACTTTGGTCCCCAATCTGCAAGGCCAAATATGGCTTAGAAAAACCTCAATAACAATTGTTGATGTAGCATTCAAAAACAGTGGACCAACATCTACAATAAGAAGATGCTGAGAAACTTTCACCTTTTGGTTTAGGGACAAGGTGTGGGCTCCAAATATATCCATGAGGGATATTAGACTCAGACCCCTGTGATCCACTCAAGTATGTGACAGACCGTAACTTCAACTTTTTTTCCTAACATCGTTATCATGTCTCTTATTCCAAGCCAAATCAAGGAATCAACAATCTGATAGGATAACTGTAGTTAAAAAGAAAAAAGGAAAAGAAAAAAAAAAGAAAGAAAGAAAGATAAAAATTATTGAGGAAACACAATAAAAATTGTGTAAAAAAAGTAGGAAACAGATAATGATTCTTATGAACGCACTCTATATCCTGTTGATTGCTTTCCACGAGATAAAGGATGGGGAAATTCACTGGTTGGCCTGGCAAACAAATACTAAAATTTAGAAACACATACAGGGGATTCACTTATAATTAGAGATTTCTTATCATTTGCAGCCTAGGTTCTTTGGCAAACCAAAAAGGAAAAGTACATATTTATGGGACGAAAAATCTAACAAGAAAAAAATGGACTTGACAGACTACCTCTTGTTCCTGCATACGCCTCTCCCATTCCCTTGCAAACATTTATGTCTTCATTGTCACCTCCATTTTCTTTCAGTACACTCCATACAAGTTCTTCATCTTTCTTCAAAGGCAACACTTTGTAACTCCAATACCCAATTAAAGTAATCAATAGCCCCTTCACAAAAAA